>JAFFZH010005017.1:0-27778 GCA_018420115.1 Euura saliciscinereae
TCTTGAGGCAGTACTAAATATTATCTCAGAAGCTCCAGCTTGTGCGTGCCTCATTGGTTTGTGAAAAAGGCAAATTTTTTCGAGATGCATCAATTGTTACTATAATTTATTTTTTTTACTTCCTTTTCCCTTGAGGCAGTACTAAGTATTACCCCAAAGAGTCTGGGTTTCGTGAACCTTCATTTTCAGTGTTGAATTAGAAGAATTTTAACATGCGTCAGTATTTTTTGGATTTTTTTTTAATTTCGTTCTATTGTCTTGAGGCAGTACTAAATCTCATCTCATAGACTGTGGGTTTCACGAACCTACTTTTTTCATGAATAGGCACCACCTTTTTAGCATGCATCAATGATTTTCGAAAGTGAGGTTTTTTTGAGACACCCTAATGCTGCAGTATACCCATGCCGCTTTTCCGTCATGGTCAATGGCATGACGTCTTCTATGACTTCTTTTATAGAGATAAATTGTTATTTCTAGTCTTCCTAGACACTCCCTAAGTATACGTTAGTACATTACGGGGACGCTTTATGTGTTTTCCTTACTGTCAGGTGTCCGTCCGGAGGAATATCTACTAAACCGCAGGCTCTGCGGAACTCCTCAGGTTAATAGCCAGTGGTTGACTTTACCATGTTTCGACTGTTCGCACTTTGCTTGGAACTCCAGGTAGCGAACAAGGATAAATCTTGGACTTCGAATCACCTAATTGATAAGGGAGTTCATAGTTACTTCGAATGTGCTCAGAGAAATAGGATTGAAAAATTCGATCACTCCGTTAAAAGTGTGAGGATCGAATCACACAAGACAAAACAATCTTTGAATCTCTGTTATCAAGGTAGTTAGCATTGGAGTCTTGAAATTAGGCAAGATTAGATAGCCAACAATATGAATTATCGTTCGATATGTTAGCTATATTCATGATTCGCTTCAAAATACTGTCGATACTGTTTAGTATTTCCACACATGCGCTTGACAGACGACTGTTACAGGCTTAGCTTACACTGAACCGAGGGGTAATCCACTCTTCAAGTCAGATATACTTGGCTAAGAAGTAAGTTGAAGTCAGTTGACTTCATCAAGTCTTGAAGTCAAGTGTACGGTCTTTCGCCGAGTGCTTAAAACCCCTCACACTGAACATTGGACACTATCGAAGATGGATTCTCGCCACCCCATTCTTTCTTACTTTTTTGAGTAACGCAGTGAAACCCAGAATATAGGAATACCTACAACCAAAGCCGCAAGCACCGTAACGTTCTCGTTTGAAGTATAGGTTGGCGAACGTATGTACCGTGTGTTTCGTCATGAACGCCGCAGTATGTTGGATTGCATTGCCTATCGCTCAGCGTATAGGTTTCCGTATGCTCTCAGCGCCCAAAACTCTATGCCGTAAACGACAGGCAACCCGACATACCGCAGCGTTCATTAGGAACCACCGGGTGTGTTCTGTCCACTGATCTCTATATAACTGGATAGTGGACTGGTACCCTTTCTTCGTGTTACAGCCCGGGCCCATTAGAACGAAGGAAAGGGGCTTGGGGGGTCGGAGGAGGGGCAAGCTTGGGCACTTTTTCTACCGGGAAGTTTGAATAGATGCACCACGGACCCGTGGAATATTTGGTTTATTGACGCGTTGACCGAATGTTTCCTACAAATATGTGTACTTTATTCAGTATCTGATTATTTCCACAGTAGTTCGACTGTGCATTAACCTAAAAATGCGTTTTGTTTCGAACGCCTGTACCTCGGGATTAAAGATGCCGATAGAAATTAAATTCTAATAAAGAAATGGACATTCAGGACCATTTAATTTTATATTTTTAGCATTAATTGAAGCCACTTCTCCAATAAAGTGGGGTTACTCAAAGGGAAACTAAAGTATTAACATATTTTGATTATTCATAACCTCAAACTTGACTCTAATATCCGTATTATCCGTTGTCTTAGCGATTGCGGCTATCTTACTTACCTGTAATTAGTCCGCTCGTGGCTTAAATGTTTTGTACAATACGCGCACCTGACCATTTTTTTTCTAATTGCTCATTTTTTGTATTTCAAAGTTGCAACTAGCTTGAAGCGTGCGAAGGTAACGGGGTCTAGTTGGCTCTAGATTCAAACTGCCCGGTAGAAATCTCCCCCGAAAATGGCGGCAATGGCGCCGATCAATTAGGTCCGCTCAGCGGTGCCAGTCCACTATCCAGTTAGTATAGAGATCAGTGGTTCTGTTGCGCAGCGCTGGCGCTAGCTCACGGCTGGCCCTGGGCAAATCTTAAAAATCAGCCGCCCCCCCGCCGAAATTTTTTTCTTTTTATAAACTGTATACATTTTTTTTCTTACAATACAAAAAATTTTATCCACAATGATTGTCTTATTTCGGAAAAAAACGTTTGCCTCCTTCACTTTTCGGGCCCCCTCCGTGACAGGGCCCCGGGCGGCCGCCCGGTCGGCCCATGCCTGGCGCCGGTGCTGCTGTTGCGGAAAACTTAAGTATTATTTTTTTTCAAACCAGGAGTGTAAACGAACTGTTATCCATTTCGGGTCTAAACTGCCTGATTGCGGTCGTCAGAAAAGGTCGACACATTGCAACCGAACTATTTCAATTCGCCCGCATTCCAAGAAACTCGTATAATGTTCAATACTGTGGTCAGGAAGAGTATGATGAATGACGTCAACTCAGGACTTTAACCCCCCTGGCAATGTGGAGATCATATAACCGTTGAGATGTTCAACCAAAGAAAGTAAAAGATTGATGAAGGAAATGATCCATATAACCAAAAATATGAATGGAATTGTCAATATAAGGACTGACATTAGTAACCTTAGTCATTCGTACTACAATATTTTAAATTGAATACCGCGCCTAATGATAAAGTGCATCTCGTCTACCGATTGGTCACTAGATCGATTGATTTCTAAACGGTTATGTGGATCAGTTGTTCCCAAGATATCAAAATACATACATGGATATGTAGTGGGTAGCCTTTTACTTTTTAAATTAAAGTTTACGAAGCTGATAGGTTATGATGTAATTTTGTAAATCAACAACAAATGATTGATATGATGAATACTCACACTATTTGGGTACAATTGACCTATCAAAACCTGAAAATCAGAATTCGCGAAGTGTACTGCGGGCGCACATGTAGATAACAAACTTAGAAGTATCTTTTCAATATTTGTAGCCTGAAGATATCTGGCCGGGGCCGCGGCCGAAACGTTGTTTCAAACTTTCAAATAGTAAACGTAACTTCATTGTTGATGTTTTTACTCTATATTTCAGGAATTTCATCTTTTTCACGTATTCTGAACCAAATCCAATCAAAACGTCCCAGAAATTGCCGAAGGATTAACTGATTGTTGATGATAAGTGATTGACTCTGATTAACAAGCAAACAGAAAAGTATAAACTGACCTTCACTTTTCCTTCGCAAATTGTGATTTTCTGAGACCAGGCTTACGTACTATTATTTGATTGATCTGAAGGCTACTGCTTTCCTGAGATACCGCGTTGCAGTTCTCGTTTAATTAGTCATAGCTGTTTTGATCGCATTATACGGAGTGCAATTTCCCGAGTTGGATGTGGCGTCAAGGATATATAGAGGAAGGTATAGTTGATTCAACTGAAACATCAGCCTTCGGTGCATATATGCCCGAAACAGGAATATCCTGGCTGTCAGTGATTTGGCGCCACGCGTTTACTCTGCGTAATTTCAATTTCGACGTAATTATTCATCTGCCAGTGGATATATTTGATAAATATTCAGTACGCCAAGCACAGGTGAACGCTTTGAGCTCTACCAGGATTGGTTCAGAGTTATAGTTTTACTAAAACGCTGAAAGCGTCCTCAGTCTGTAGCCCGTTGATTGCATAACGTAGGTAGTGGAAATTTTACCGGCTCTTTGAAAGCTCGGATACAAGACAAGCTTGTAAGGCAGTAGTCAGAGCCCGATGGAGTTGAATTTCTAATCCTATTCAATTGATGGGTTGAACGAAGAGACATTTGAACGTCAAAATCCCAACAAACTTCTTTTTGCCTAGATACGTTATGGCATTTGATTTCATAAGAGCGATTAGCTGCTCAGTGTTCCTTAAAATCTTGAGCACAAAGGCGCGCCTATAAAAGCGAAATTCTGTGTTTGCGCGCAAGTGGGAGAGCGTGGTGGATGTTTTTTTTTTGTGCCTTTTCCTTTGGGTTTCTTGCAACCTCAAAAGAGATAAAAAAAGGGCAAGTTTTGCGTGCCTTTCCACGTGAGATAACAGCGCCAGACCCTCCGGGATGAATAATTCGAGGCTGACCAAAGAACCGAAAGACAATGAAACCAGGGGCAACGCGGCGAGCGAGTTTCCCGCATGCACCTCAAGGATCGGGTTTACTTCCAGGTTGAATAAAATAAACACCACGTCTTCTCATATGGTAGTACTTGGAGTGAAGAACTTGAAACTTGAGTATTTCATCTGAAAATTGAAGGGTTATTTTTCTTCCAGACGACGTGCAAATATTGCGAAACTTTTCAACCGCCCGCGCCGAGTCCATTACATTCGCAATCAATTCTTCCGCATATTTGTATCTGATAAGACATTACGAATATTAAATTTAGATTGGCTATCCTTCATTCTCTAAACAGCTTATATATGGGGTATTCCAAATGAAAGTGAACAGAGTTTGACCCCGACCCTCACCGAATTGGTCGCCGATCTTTTTCCGTATTCTACTCCACAAAAGGTACACTTTCCGATTTTTCTTAGATTTTTCTTAGATCTTAGATTTTAGATTCATGGCTCGGTCGTGGCGATTTTTTCAAGTTTTTCCATTAATCTAACGCAACTCTGAAGTCTGACATTATATCGCAAAGTCATGAAGGAAAAAAAGTTTAGTTTTCTTGTGATCTTTACAAAAATATTTTTTCACGAATTTTCAAAGCATGTTAAATCGTTGACTTCGACGAAAAACGCACAAAAATTGAGTTATCTCGGAAAACCCGTTTTCAAAAATTTTGTAATTTTTTGTCAATTTTCTTTGGTCAAAGACACACAACTTTTGTATGAAATATATTTTGGGCACGGCCTTCGTTCGGGAGCTACGCCTTGTTTTATGTGATAATATCAGCAAAGTACGTAAATCAATTTTATTTTTAATATTTCGTATAAATCACTTTAGGCGGATTCGACCCCAAATTTTGTGTTCCATACCTGAAATCAAAACCACTTTATTCGTCATCAACTTCGACACACGATTAAGTGTTTACAAACTCAATGTTCCAAGAGTCAAAACACTTTAGTATCCTGAAATCTCTATAATAATTTGTTTTATTCGTTTTCTGATTAGCCCAAGATCGGTGGTCTTACAGTGATTACTTATATGACGTTTGCGAATCGTGGTTAGTGTCGACTTTACGGGAGGGAATCAATTTCAATCTTTTCATCCAATAGAATTTCAGCTTTGGCGCGTAGATAAAACCCGTAAGAGTTGGATTTGCATCTGTACATAATTTCCTTTTCTTACAACGGTCGCAAAATGCCACTTTTCATACCTCTTGAGCGGGCGCAAAACAGATCTTTTCGGCCCTCGGGCGGAAGAGTCCTTTGCGCCCGCTAAAAACGGGCGAAAGAGACTATTTTCGGTCTGAAAAGAGGCATTTCTGCAGACCAGGTGTTGAGAAAAAAATCGTGTGCATGACGGGCGCAAGTCTATTTCGGCGAGTGTGATTTCAGCACACTCGAAAAATAGTTCTTTGTGCCCTTGATACACAATGTACTATTTCAACTATGATTTTCAATGTTTTATTTTACGTTCAAGAAATTTTCGACCACATTCAAAACTTGCGGTTTGACCTCGAGTGATTTATACGAAATATTTAAAGAAAAAAAAAAATTGATTCACGTACTTTACTGATATTATCACATAAAACAAGACGTAGCTCCCGAACGAAGGCCGTGCCCAAAATATATCTCATATAAAAGTTGTGTGTTTTTGACCAAAGAAAATTGACAAAAAATTACACAATTTTTGAAAACGGGTTTTCCGAGATAACTCAATTTTTGTGCGTTTTTCGTCGAAATCAACGATTTAGCATGCTCCGAAAATTCGTAGAAAAATATTTTTGTGAAGATCGAAAGAAAACTGAACTTTTTTTCCTTTATGACTTTGCGATAAAATGTCAGACTTCAGAGTTACATTAGGTTAATGGAAAGACTCGAAAAAATCGCCGCGACCGAACGATGAGTCTAAAAAATCTAAGAAAAATTGGCAAGTGTACCTATTGTAGAGTAGAGTACGGAAAAAATTCGGCGACCAATTCGGTGAGGGTCGGGGTCAAACTCTGTTCACGTTCATTTGGACTACCCCATATATACATATGATTTCTATAACACGTGCATGAAAAGTGGGGTATTGCATGGCAGTTTAGCGGGACAAAAGCGGACGATCGCATGCGGGGATTGTAGGGTTAGGTTTGCGCATGCGCAGCCCACAATTTCATCACTTTTGTCCCTGTGTCGCGGAACGAAACGACTGACGCGAATTTCAAGGTTATGTCCCGCTACTGCGATGCAAGCCCATCGTTTGAAGCAATTATTATAAAAAATATCGTGTGTAACAAGAGACGATTTGCAGCCCCTGTGATCAAACTTCACACTCGGCGCAATCGCCATCTTTCGTCCCTTGCTAGTATTGTACGAAGTTATTCCAATTCTCGAGGTTGAGAATGACCCAACCGGGCTTTCTTCATCGTTCCCGTCGACGATACCTACAGCTCGACCAAAAGACAAAGATTTCCGGGAAACGTAGCTCGCTTACGTTATTAAAGTCGTTTGATGTCTGTGTGCATTATCGAAGCTCGTTTGCGCCTGACTGGGGGGGGGTTGAGATTACCTTTCTTTTTATTACACCTTTTGGCTTCCTTCTCCACCTCCCTTGTCCTGTTTTTATTTTCCTGCGTTTTTTTTTCGTTATCTTTTAAGTTTCACCCCCTTTCTTCTTTCCCTTTATCCTCAGAGCTGGTAATGCCGAACATACCTCCTCGTCTTCTTATCCCCATACTTATTCTTTCCTTTTTAGCAGAGACGAGATTTCTGTATTTAATTTGGTCTCAGCTTTTAATCAGAGTCTTTACACCGTTCGTTCAGGCGTATACTTTTCTCAAGCATTGCGCAGCCCTACAGCTAAGGCGGGGAATATCCTTTGACAAAGCTTAAAGAGATTTTGGTTTCTTTTACTCACTGGTCGATTGTCACTCCCCCCTTCAACGTGAAATTTACTGACTATTTGCAGACTCCAATGCCCCAAAAAACTTATGGAAGCATGGAGTTTGTTACAAATCATGAAACGAAATTGCTTGATAAAAGTTATACGTATGAGTAATAATTTTTGTAACATTCAATCACCTTGTCACTCACTCGATTATTCAACGCCATAAGAAAGCAATTGAAGTTGACCAAGTCTTCATGTATATATGTAATGTGTGTATCCATTTTCGGTCAGCGTGCCGTCTGCGTTTACCCTCCAAAACATTCACATTTGGCTTCACAATTGATTCTATATTCTTAGAAGAAACCCTGAATGTTTTCACTATTAACGCAGTTTTAATCGATAGTCTCATTTCTTCTTCTGGTAATGATTGTTTTTCCTTTCTTAGTTCTTTTTGCCTCCTCTTGAAGTCTTTTCTTCACCTCAGCAAATCCCCTCTGTTCCCCATTCTTCGGTTCGCTTTCATCATACGCTGCTTCTCCTCCTTTTCGCTAAGGTCGACTTCTTTCTCGCTCTCTTCACTCTTGGCTTCCAGCTCTTTGCTCCCGCCAGTTTGCTCTTTTCTTCCCATCGCGGCCAGCTCTGCCCATTTCCACCTTCTTCCTTTTGACTTTCTTCTCTTGCTCTGCCCATTCATTCCTCCACTCTCCATTTTCGGTACTTTGTTCTAGTTTTCCTCTCAGTTCGTACTCTGTCCTAGTTTTCCAATACTTTTCCTTTTTATCCTTCTTTTATTGCCCGTTTACAGACGAGCTATATGTTCCTTCTCTATATGGAAGTGAGGTCCCTGTCAATCATCAGTTGACACCGACCCCAAATATTGTACCTTTTCTTTATGATTGCTCCACTCGCTTCCATTGGTTCCATACCAGAGTTGCAATAACAGTAATTCAAAATTAATGCACTATCCATTACTTGAATAACGGTCAATGCATTATCCAACCATTGGTAATCAACAAACTGAGGGACAATGGAATCGAATTGCATTATCCATTGCTCAAGTAATGGGTACTGGATTCGAATTGCATTATTCATCACCAAAGTAATAGGTAATGGACTAGAATTGAATTATCCATTACTCAAGAAATGGGTACTGGATTCGAATTGCATTATTTATTACCAAAGTAATGGGGTATGGATTCGGATTGCATTCGAACTCCATCATTTATTACCAAGGGAATGGGCTAGGAAATTCTAATTACAGTAATGCATCAGAATCATTTTTTTTTATCATTCGCCGTGAAATAATAATTCATCAGACATTATACCCAGTTGAATCGAGTAAATTTGTTTCTAGTAACAGAATGCACTGATCCATCAATAATGATAATAATGACTGTGTACTCAACCTCGATATAAATTGAGGAGATTGTAGCAAAAAGAGTATTGATGAACATCTTCCAAGAGATTTTTGAAATAATTATAATTATTATCATGTGAATAGTTGGCATCCATAAAGAATCAATTTTTCCATCCGTGCCTTCTTTTTTTTCACTCTTCCGCATCATTCATACCCTAAAACCGTTTGAAATGGAAAAGGTTGTACAAAGAAATGACGAAGATCAATAATAAGAAACTTATTCTTCTGGAATAAATCACATAAATATTGGATGTGTCGTAGTGGAACTGTATGATAGACATTTAATAAGAAAAATGATGCAAAATACCTATTACCCGTGAAGGTAATAGAAAAAACTGGAACTATCCTGAGTGAACGAGATTAAATATCAACAGTTATACATGTAACTTTGGAAATGATCGTTTTGTGTTGGAATCTTAATAATGATTCATCAATTATTGGAACTTTCCAGTATGATTCAATTATCAAAATAATGAAAAATGGAGCGACGTTATATTATTGATTAACAAGAAATCTATGATCTGAAAAAATTGCATGACTCATTACATATGTAATAAATAGAGCAGTAGTATCCCATTACAAATTACTGTAATGATGCGCAATGGGGTGGTATCGCATTATTGATTGGAAATATGATAGACAATGCAGCAAATTTGCATTGATAATTACCAAAGTAATACCAAAAGTTATAGCTACCAAAAATAATACGCCCGAGATACCCACATTAGGGGTATTCGCAAGGTTCAGCTCGACCTTAGTGCAATGGAAGAGCCTCGTCTTGGAGGAACCGCCTTGTTGATCACAGTATCCTCTGCGCCAGGTAAGTAATACGTTATGGAAAGAATTCGCATTAATAATCACCAAACTAATGCGTAATGAGAAGAATTTGCATGATTAATTAACGAAGTAATGCCTAATGGGTAAAATGTGCATTATTGATTAAATATTTAATCGACAATGCAGCAAATTTCGATTAATAATTACTAAAGTACCCAGTGTACAATGGGGAAAAATGTCATTACCTATTCAAGATGTAATGAGTAATTAGTAATGAAATGGATGATGCGTTAATAAAAAATCTACAGATCTTGAAAGCAGCCGGTGCATCGAAAATGTCCTTCGTTATATTGTATTTTTGCTAAAGAATCGAAGCGGAGACTCAAACTTACGTTCGCAGTGTCGTTTTGGTCCGAAGAATGCATAAAGAATGTATAAAATTATAAATTATCAATTGAAAACTTTTTTTCACACAGCGACTACCGAACTACTATCCTTAATTCCTTCAAATCATTCAATATTGACATGATGAACATCATTTCATCTGAATATCTGAATTTACATGCTGCGCTATTATTATTGTCATCTATATGATTATACTAAGAATCATTATGTGCATGTGAAATCTACCGAAATGTCCCTCGTTCTATTTTTTTTGTTCTTTTATTCATTCATTCAACTTTTCATTACGCACTTCCGTTGCATCGCTTCCGTTACACCATGGCCTACCATATTTCACGACTCGCGTCCCCGATTCCAAGATTTGGTATTGACCGGTGACCCCACAGACCTCACAATTGACCCGAAAACGGAAGCATTTTCAATGCTAATGATACATTCTCCACAACTCTGTTCCATACACACGATCAGAAGTTCTTCTCCTTCTCCTCACACTCTTTCATTTCTATCTGCCTGTCCCACTTCCGTTCTCCTGATCCCCACGTCTCCAGCTCTTACCTTCCTCTGCCTCATCTCCTGCTGCCACTTTCGTCCCGAGTCCTCTCTTTCGTATCCACTATGGGTGGATCGCCAAAAACATGAAAGATGTTTTAGCATTTGCTAAACTTTCGCTATTCTGACCTTTCGGTGTTATGACCCATTTAAGATTTTGACCGTTTTACTTTTTGGGGCTTTGCTTTAAAAGAAATCGGACTTTTTAACTTTCGTTACATTGGCCTCTCGTAGATTTGACTCTTATGGCTTTTGAACCGTCGATATTCCGACATTCGATATTTGCAGGTTCGCAGTTTTGCCCCAATATGAGAATTTGTTTTCGCTATAAATCGGTTTCGAACTTTTGAAATTCGTAATTCTGTTTTTATATATTTTGGACTATCCTTATTATGACCCATTCTACATTTTAACCCTCGCTAATTTCACTTTTCGATATTTCGGCCGTTCTATTTTTTGGACGTTCGGAATTTTTACCGGTACCCGTCCTCAGAGAGTTTCACTCCAGGAAAGAATAAATGGTACTCTACTGTAGCGTACTCTCTTCCGATTCCGACGGTTCTGCTTTTTCCCTTACCGGCTGAGCTCAATCGCTTTCTTGCCTTCAGGCGTTCCTCATATTCCCGCTAGGATCTCTTTTTCCTCGCCCAACAGTTGATTCCTCGCCTGGTCCAGCTTCCTCGACTCTCTCTCCTCCGGCACCTTTTCCCTGGCATCCCGCTGTCTTTCCCTTCCCTTACACACCTTTCTCGCCATTACCCGCCTTAGTTCTTGTCACTTTCCTCCTTCAGATCAAAGAGTATGGGATAGTGGACCAGCCACTATAAGGATCCTGTATTGAATTTCGTAGGCTGTTCTGAGCGCCCCTGGTGAGTCAGGCCCGAACGATCGACTCCCCACTACTAAGTTAAGAACCAAATTTTGATGTCTATGACGTCATCATCTCTCAATTAGTTCTTTGCTTCAGATCAGCACTCCATCTGTTTTGAATTCAAGATAGTCTCCAAAACGTCAACGGTATCGTTGATCTCGATTCATTTATTTTTATCGTTATGGAATCAGCAGCACGTTTCGCGTGTTCCTTCTCATCTAATCACAGTTTGATTATTGTGGCCAATATCGGTGCCCCTAATCACCACCGAAACGGATCAACCCTGCTTCCGTGGTAGAGAAATTCATGGTCCATTCGCGTTGCCCGGATAGGTATATCCCCTCGGGATCGTCGGGAGTTAATTATACCAGAAATTCCCTGATCCAAATCAGCCGTCAGTTTTGCATGAAATTAAATTTCGATCCACTGATTTTTTTTTTCCCCATCATATATTTTTGGTGCTCTTTTATCGAACGTTTGCTCTTTCGCACAAAACTTTCATCACTTCCCGCGGTAATCACTTTTGTCGAGTATTTATAATTGCCCTCAAAAATTCGAACGTTAACTGTCAACAAATAAAAAGATAAAGCTCTTCTCTTTTTCCAGTGTTTTCACCTGAAATCAAAGTGCCGACCAAGAGATGATACCGTGAATAATAATTTGTGAGGAAAAAAGAAGAGGGATATAAAAACTTTCGAAGATTGATAAGCCTTTATTAACGCGAAAAGTTGTTTTTCGCTCAAAAAAATTATCTGACGTAACAAAAAGAATATAATGATAAAAACCAAGGATATGATGATGCGGTATTATTCATACCACCTATTCATTCAGGCGTATGTGAGATCAATTTCTCGCGGAAATGTGAAATTAATCAAAGCCGTTACAAATAAAAGAGTGGAACTGTTATTATAGGGGCAAAGCGTAAATATTTTTTGCCAATACCGATGTTGGAATGACGTCAGGTTGGAAAAAAAGAATGAAACGTTGAAGCAGTAGGAACGTATTGATAAAGTAGAGTGGATCGGAGAAATCCCATATGTTTGATTAAACTGTTGACAGCAGTTTTACGCAGCGCGTATGTCGTTCACATTTACATAATTTGTTTCCTTGTGTACATATACCGTTCGTACCATCTGATTCGTAGTATTCGAGGAAATCGGCAGTCCCTCGTTATGTCCAAATGCCCTCGAAACGGCAGTGAAACTGCTTCGAGACAAGAATATCCGAGCAGCACCGTCTGTGGAAACAAGGGATGCTCGCACGTGCCTTGCTCCTCTATTCTTGCTTTCACTTTCGCCAGTGGCTCTTCCAGAAAGTCATCGAATTGCCGTGAGCTAGACCTCGTCCCGGTAAATAAAAAATGATTGGCAACAATTTAGAAACGATGCATTACGCTGTCTTTTAATCCTGTTTTGACGAAGATTCGAATTAGGCATCACACTTTTTTATTCTCCAATTTTACTTACGATACATATGTTGTTTGAACAAATTCGGTATTCCAGCCATTATCGCCCAAGATTTGATTCGACATTTTTTAATTCATTTTATAATTTCATACGATGTAGATCTAATATGTCACAGGAGCATCTGTGATTTTTTTCAAATTTTTAATCTTAATTGTTCTTTAGTTGAGGATATCACAAACTTCTATTAGAATACATCCTTTGATTTTCTTCAAACAAAACACAGATATTCTACATCCGAAAACTTGATTTTTGAAACTTAGCCGATCGGAGGGGATTCCCATAAATATTCATGTTGGGCATCAGAAGATTAGAAGTATTCCTGTTCCAAAATAGCATATCCTGGTGCTAAAACGTCTTGCCAAGTACATTGATGAAAAAGCATCTCTTCAAAAATATCTGCCCACAAAAATTATTTGATCTGAGAAAGCAATTGAATCAAACGCTACTGCCAAGTAAGGGCCTGTAAAAGAAAGTGGTTTTACAAAGAAAATTAGTATAAACGAATAAATATGATATGATATTTTATGATGTTTACTCATTTCAATATGAAGATGAACATTTAATTTGAAGAAATTATTTAGACAAAGAATGTTTATTGACCACGAAAAACGGAATGAAAAAATATAAATTTAGATGTTGGTACTTGGCGCGTCTTTTTTTCGTTTGCTTCACTTGATTATACGACATACATGTACTTGACGAGAGGTTCCAGCACCAGGGGTATAACATTTTGAATATAGGAATACTCCAAAATTTAAGGGCGCTGAAAAACAATTTTTTTTTTCGATTGTAGGTAAAGTCATAAAAGGATTGAATCCCCTAAGATCGGCTGGGTTTCGAAAATCAAGTTTTCGGATGCAGAATACTTGTGTTCTGTTTAAAGAAGATTAAAGGATGTATTCTAAGCGAATTATGTGATATTCATGAGAAGAAGAAAATGGTTGAAACTTAAAATTAAAAAAAATTCACAGTAGCTCCTGTGCTATAGACCTACATCGTATGAAATTATGTAAATAATTAAAAAATCGTTGATTCAAATCTTGGACGATAATGGCTTTGTCTAATTTTCGTCTGAAAATAAGCGCAGTATCATCCTGCTGATTACTTTATTAATTATTACTCGTTTATTATAAATACAGTGTGAATTTTTCCAATATAGGGCCATTGCAGAGTCCCCGCTACACTGGAAAAAATGGATACGCTGTTTCAGCCGTGTAAACAAAGTTTTTTTTCCGGCTGAATCAACCGTATGAACAAGGCGGTGAATCAGCCGTGTAAATCCCGAAAAAATAATCGAGCTGCTGCCACCTGGTAGTTCAAGCTGAATCAGGTTGACAGTAAATAACGCGATTTCGTTGTTTGTTGACGTCAAAATTTCGCGATTATTACGACGATATATGACATTAAGATCAACTTTCGCGTACTATAAAACAATGTCAAAATGGGTTTGTTTGAATTATGCATACAGCGGTTCAACAGCAAATCGAATGTAATTGTAGGTTATGTTCTCTCTATTCGAAACACAAGGATGAAACACAAGGATGGATCAGCCGGATTTTCGTAGCTGACGGAACATTATTAGCACGCATGATTCACAACGCTACATCGCCGCGATGTATCAGGCTGGAGTAGCGGGAAAAAACCAACTTTATTGATACGGGTGAAACAGCCGGATAGTCCGGCTGCGATAGCTAGATTTCCGGCTGATCCAGCCGTGTAGTTTTTCGAGTGTACCTCATATATGTATACATATCTCACAGTGTTATGGAAACGATAATGGTTCGATTAAAATCTTGTCCTCTCTTCAACCATGGAAGGAGTGGGTGGCGGGCGGGGGGAGAGCGAGGCGAGGAAAGGGGATTCTTGAAACAGTGAATGCGGCGATGTTATCCTTGCATAATATCGAACGATAACGATATACATATGAAGATATCACCACCGCCGCTGTGTCAAAAATCCCCCAGAAATTTCCAGAATTCTCCTGGATCACCCAGAATTCGGAATTTCCTCGAATTACCCAGAAGTCATAAGAAAGAATCATAAATACTCTCAGAATCTGTATAAATATTTCCAGAATTATACCCCGACACTCCATAGCAACGTTAACGACATGACAGCAGCCATAGAAGAGGATTTTCCCAACGCATATGTAAAAATAGGCGGTTTTGGCCGTCTGCTGAAAATGAACAAAAGACGCTATTTCTCAATGAATTGGGAAATGGAGAATCATTTTTCCACTAGTGACCCAGAACTACTTCTAACCACTGGTGATGACAAAACATGCAAACTATTTCTCCACTAGTTGAGAAATGGTTTCATTTCTCCACTAGTGGGGAAATGGTTTGCGAGTTTTGTTCATTTCCAGCAGACGGCTAAACTCGCCTAATTTTACATATTTGTTGGGAAAAATATCGTGTGCACCTCGTGGGCAATGACGATTCTGAGTTCGTGTGATATCCGCACTCGCCTTCGGCTGGTGTGGCTATATTCACACTCACTTGGAATCGTCATTTTTGCCCACGAGTTGCACAATATACTATTAAGTTGCCATCTTCGGATTCTGTTTTACCCGAAACTCGAATTCGATATCGCACAATATTATTCCAGAATCCTACCGAATTCCATTTCAAGAATTTATTCCCGGCTCATGTATTCGAAGGAATGTGTCTCTCATTTCGTTTTTCATTTCTAAGTTGGTCATAAATCCTCATTCGACTAAAATATATTATTCAATAATAGTTTGGGCCTCTATCGACCATTTTAATAGGCTATTGATTCGAGAATTTGCGTTCATAAGCTAATATTGAATAACTACCACAAACCCGACCTTATTTCCATCGAGCTCTTATTACGACAATTATTCAATTAATTTCTGTGTATTCCTTGAATTTTTGTACCCCGTGAATCTCAAACCCAATAATCAAGTTTATTCTTTTGGATTCGATTTTACGGATAGAAAAACGGGATTCACCGGAATTAAAAGTTTCAAATTCTTTGCAATTTATTTCAGTTCCCTGGGAATAATAGCTGAATTGATCCTGCCCTACTCAATGTACAGATAATAAATACCATGAATGAAATTGTAGATGTTGAAATAGGAGAAAGATGTGTGTAATTTGAATCCAATTGTAGATTATAAAATGTAAAATCTGGCCAGAGTATCAATTGAAAATTAAATATGGAATGAAGATGAGATCATTCAATAAGGCCAGAAGGTTTGATCAGAGGTCGCGCACCTGTATAAGATCACTATTGACAGTAGCCCTTTTTTTAAAACATTTATTACCCTATCCTTCAAACTTTCATTCTTAGTATATTCATAATTCTGATTGATTCCATGTTTTTGATTGTAGTGCAGTGAGGAAGGTGAGTTGCACTTATAACGGACGTATTCCCATGCATTTTAGATTCTTATCAGATTACATGAGACTTGTTTCTTCAAATTAGGCAATCTTGATGATCAGTGTTTCATATCACGCTTCATGTCTGATGCAATGGTAGTTTGGTCACACTGCGAAAGTCTGATATACCGATCGTCAAATGTATGCCAAAACTCATTCGAATGACATACATACGTGGCGTGTAATGTGCAAGTTCTCCTATAAATCAAACATACTGAATTAACGATTGGTGTTAGAGAGCAAAGAACTGTGACATGAAAAGAAGAATCGACTGGCGTTCGATTTTGCCACAATACTTACGGACTCATCAAACTCCGTGACAACAAAGAATTTCGTATTTCCGTGAGTTCCATAGACGCTCAATGCCTGGTCCAGGAGCCCATAGTATAGATAAGAAAAGTACGGGTAAAACGGTCGATCTTCACATTAGGAGGCTGGGCACAGAGCTATCAAACGCTCTGGATTGGCCGTAAACTCTAAGAGAAGCATGCAGTCCTACATACTGCCACCCAAAATCGGATAAAACTTTAAGACAGGATACCTGTCTATTCAGCGACGTTGCAATCGGTTCAGTTAATTATAAATCATACGTCAAGATTCGAATTTTTGTGTCTGAACGGAAAATATGCTAGTACTGGGATCCAACTAAAATCAAACTTACTGGAATACAAAGGACATCATTGGCGGTTTGTTTTTTTCAATCATGACCGTATTTCGTCAATTTTACTGAAGAGATAGTTATTTCCTTGTGTGCGTATTGCCAGTGCCGTTTTCTAAAATAAAAAAAATAAAATAAAAAAAAAAAAAAACGTGTACTGAGTTTGTTCTATTTTACTGTGAGGATTGAACCCTCAAATCAATGGACGAAGTTCACCTTTTCCCCAAATGTCCGTATTTTCCGCTACTTTCAGGTTTTTCCAAGTTGAGGCGAATCGATATGCCATTTTCGAAGTTCTTCATCAAAATGATGAGTTTTGAAAAAAAATCTTCGGCTATCGCATATTTGTACATGAATTCGTACATCTTGTGTTTTTTCATACACGGTTACACAGAGAGAAGGATTCATTTATAGTTAACGAAGCTGTATTTGTATATAAGCAAAGGAATATTTTGTTATTATTACTAAAATCACTTTGAGGCAAATATAATTCGTTAACTGTTAATAAATCCTATTCAGCTATACATATTTGGTCCAACTTGAATTTTCTTGAGCTAACCAAATTTTGTGAACAATAACAAAATATTCATTTGCTTATATACGACTACAGCTTCGTTAACCATAACTAAATCCTTTTCTCAGTGTAGAAATAAAATGTCAGAGCAGGTCCACCCAAAATGTTATGTTAATTTTGACACTTTTTATTGCTCAAGGAAATGAAAAAAAAAAGTCAAAACAACACATTTGATGTTAAAATGACATGCATTTGTGTTATATCGACAAATGTGTAAATATAACACAAATGTAGAGTGGACCTGCTGGGATATATTTTCTAGTTACATTTTTCCAACAGTGTATGCAATATGCATGCGAGTCCCTGCGCCTAGAGCAAGCAACCGAAGTTACACCGGTTCAAGTGAATGAGGCGTATCTCCGGTTGCCTGCTTGTGGCGTAAGAATGGCTTACATAGATATGACAAAACTCACACGCGACATACATTTGTTTGTGATTGCGTACTTATATTAGCATTGAAAATGCTTCCGTTTTCGGGTCAGTAGTGAGGTGTGTGGGATCAAATCTTGAAATGATGCAACGGAAGCAATGCACCGGAAGTGCGTAGTGAAAATTTGAAGAAATAAATAATAAAATAACAAAAACAATAGAACGAGGGACATTTAGGTGATGTAGATTTCATTGTGCACATAATGATTCTTATAATCTCTGGTACACGCGTGTAATCATTTTTTTTTTGTTCGACGATTTATTTCATAGAATTTCACACTGGCTCAAGAGAAAAAGATGACGATGAAACACAATAATGAGTATATCAGGTATTCCAATCAAAATGCACGGAAAATCTCACTCACGTTTACTTGATCACAACTTTATTGAAAGCTCCTCGAGTGAGACAGTCATATATCTTCAAGTCATTTGGGCAGGATTGATCAATTTTTCAAAGCTTTACGTCATTCGGAATTGGTGACTCATCTCACTCATGTGCGTGGTCATATCTTTTTTTGCCATTACGGGCGAGACACCTGATGATCATGTTGGAAGGTATGGCTTGCATTCAGGTCGAACAGCTAATGCGGAGAATTGCGATTTTCTCCGCATCGGATTACGATCTTCAAATTGAAAATATAAAGGGATCTGAGGACCGATCGACAAGTTGATCCAGTTAAAAAGTGCGCTGGCCAAGACAAATAAACGACGTTGACAATAACGAATTCTAGTGCAGGTTTGAATCGATTTTAAATTCAGTCCATCGGTAGATGAACTTTCCAGATAGACTGATATGAGCGGAAAAGATCTGTTGAGTGTGTAAGGATGCTTTAAATAACCGCAGCAGATTACTTTTGTCTCATTTGGAAAAACTCGTGCATCATAACTTATCGTTTAAGAGCGGAAGTGTAATGATAATGATACATATTAATAGACACTGCAGATGACATCGTCGACACATGCTTTGTGTATTGATCAAATCTGGAGGTTTTACATCCTGAAAAAGCACGTAATCGCATCCAGACTCTGCAGTATCCGGGATAAAGATGTGCGCCAATGTCGCTGCAGTGATCATACTTTTGAGTATTGTACCACGAAATTCACTAGTCTCGTGTAATATGTCGATATCAGAAAATCACAGAGGCTCGTAAAAAAAAGGAAAAAAAGGCCATTCGAAAACGTCAGTGAAATCTGAACGCATCAACCGATCTGCAAATGTTCGAACCCATTTTTTTTCAATCGACGTGTTTCTAAAAATCGTATTTCACATGGAAACATTGCTTTTTTCTATAGTCAACGTTCTGTCTTCATGTTTTGAGATTTTTTCGACTCCACAGAAGTGAATTTGAATCTTGATGTTTTTTCTCGTTTCGGTTGCATAAAAGTCTGAAGATGGATCGACGCATCCGGGCTTGTTTGCCGATTGAAAATGTTTGGTTTTTCTTCTTCCATTTGACTTCTTTGTATTTTGTATTTGTACTACAATATTTGAATATGCCGTGTGAGAGCTCCAAAACCGATAGGGGAAAAGCGACTCATTTTGCACGCCTAACGGATATCCGCGAGAGAAGAACGACATACACGCATAAATAGATCGAGAAAATCACAAAATTATGCTAATGCTTTTGTGAAATAAAAAATATGCATGGGGCGAAATATACACATTAGCTGACCCAGCATCATATTGAGATTCATATGCGACCACCGTATTATCATCGTCCAGACCTGAACTCGACGAATCGTCTTCAAATAGCTCAGAAAGTAGATTGAATCGTCAAAAAGTGACAATCTATTGTTGAATTTCGTAAGTATCCGTTCATCTCAGAGCATAGAAAACAATACAAAAATAAATTAACTGCATACAGTGAACGTTTATTTTTTCTATATCTGTGTGACTTCCCCGATATAAGATTTTTATTGAAGCACAATGTCTTACGACATCTTGTCACATCTCAGTCAAATTTTAACTAATGTGATAATAAAATTTGGACCCATAATACCTGGTACGTATACAATGAAGTTAGGTCTATTTTGCGGTGTCCAAGACGAATCTTTCCTAGTGAAATTGAGGCGCGCCCAGCTAACTGATTATTCCAAACAATGGACAGTCGTTAGTTTGATTGACTTCGTGCTTTTCTATTAATGAAAAAAAATTTGATTTCCGAAGCCTCGTTGAACTTTCATTCCTCGTTGATGGTTTTGAATGACCCGTAACCTTAAATCTCAAGAGAATTTTGAACTTCAATGCTCTCTTGACTTAAACCTTTTCATCAAAACGTTATAAGTCAAGAACAGTTTATTTCGGTTAAGTCATCGTTCTAACCAATTTATTGTGATGATTTGACAGACCTGAAGATGATCGGTCATGCGTTACCGGTCGCAACTTTGTTCGATGAAAAACTTGAAAGAAACTGATTGATACACCCGTGAATCTTCACCTCAACGAAATGATAAGTAACAGAAAGAATTTTAATTTCATCTAACTTTTTGACTGATACAATTTACATAAATGCACGAATGCAGAAGTGAATTAACTGGAACTCTTGGCAATACGTACGTAATACTGAAAAAGGTAGGCGGAGAGAAAATTGAAGTATAGATTTTATATTTTTTCGATAACACTGAAGTATTTATTGTATTTAACACTATGTGTCCTTAGAATGAGTTAATTAACAGTTTGAGCATTAGTGGATAATACGTTTTTATATGAAGTGATTTATTATCACAAGTGAGTGCGTCGCAAGCAATTACTGCTGTTCAGAATAAACAGAATAAGCAAACTCAATCTTAAGACTATATGAAAGAGCATATACTCTTTCACCTGTATGTCGGGTATTTTGTCCGATTATATGATATCTCACATCTGAGGCAGCCAATTGGATACATCACGATTATTTGTTCTATAGTAAGGACCCCTCGTTAAAAATTTCCAAGCGTTTTCACCTAGTTTCCACAGTGGTTTCAGCGGATCAGTAAGGTGCGACGAAGTTCAGGAAATGCGCGGAATTGAATTGATTTTAAAAGTGACATGGATAACATGTTTTTTCTTTTCTATTTCAATTTTTGCAATTCTGCAGTCGACCTTTTCTCACACGGCAGGAGAATGTAGCAGTTAGCTGTGCATCGCCTGAGATACTCGTGCAGGTATGTATACCGTATGAACTAGTTTCGCTTCGAAGATATTATGGAGATTAGTTGAATTTTGAAACAATATCACCAATCTGAACGTGATCGATGCGAGCCCACGTTTGATCACAAATATTGGGATAAAATGATGAACGAAAATCATAGTAGTAAGTATAGTATACCATGGCTTGGAATTTGTGCGAATTTTATAATTCGTCAGAACATTGATATATACTGTTCTTTCTATTGACAGTCATCGTCTCTTGTGGTTTACTGGTTTTACGCTTTCTTCGCACTATTGTATATATTATGGCACAAATGAAGATCACAAGCACGGCATTTCCGACCACGATTGTTATCGGAGTACTATATTCCTTTAAAAAGCCCCAATGGGCTGCCATCATCATATTGCATGGCGCGTCTGAAAAAGAATGAATTTACATTCACTATCATTTCTTATTTTATTGGTGAATTACTATAGTGTATTACATAGCGATATTTGATAATAACAGTCAGCTGGCTGAATAGGATAACGATAACAATTCGTTGCAGCCGCGCTATTCATTACCATTACTTGACTCACCGAGTGGAATAAAGTAGTAGGCTCTGTCTGAGGTAAATTGAGTCTGGTTGACGGATGTGCTGTTCAATTCGGCCTGGCAGTTCGAGTGACACATAGGTCCTTCCCAATTCACCTGATGTGTTTCGGTCACTTCATCGGCGTCGTTCGATCCCCGAAACTCACTGACGGTTTATATGTGAACAAATAAATTACTATTGATGACTGAGCTTATGCGGACATACACGTTTCCTTTCCTATAACACGTTCCGTATGGCCATCCGAAGCTAGTGTCCTGATCTGTGAGAACTCGGATCATCAGAATACCCAAAGAATAGATTATCATCTTATAGTAGGTTTGAAAGGAATTTCACAGAAACACATTTTCCTGGCCTCTGTTAGCCAATGGGCTTGATAAAGACTTTAGCATAGTGTGAGGTAAAGTTATTATCAATAGTCATTAGCACCGTGAATATGAGGACCCTGGATCAATGACGTTCTTACTTGTGGCAAACCAGATTATATTATCAACAGATTCAATGCTCACTGTCGAGTCAAGGTGAAGTTGTCGTCAAGATCTTGAATAACGAGACAGAAAAGTGGTTTCTGGCAGGACTTTCCTTCCCATCCGTAGGAGCAGTCACATCCTTCGACAGAACACTTGCCATGGAGGCATTCTGGCTCACAGACGGGTACACAAGTTTCATTGGCAGTTCCGTTCTTGACGAAGCCTTTATGGCAGACACACTCATCGGGGGCTACACAGAGGCCATCGACACAGTTCTGGCAGACAGCTTCGCAAGTGGAAGAATTCACGAAGGTTTCGACATAGCCCTCTAGACAAATGCAGGTTTCTGGACCCTTGCAGACACCGTTCACGCAGGGCTCAGTACAAACTGGGTCACAGTCTGTCGTGGTGGAGTTATACTGAAAGCCAGGGTCACAACTGCATATATTGGGAGCGGTGCACACGCCGTTGGTGCAGGTATCGTCGCACCACGGCTTGCAGCTCGAAGTATTGTACACTGGATTCACTAACTCGACGGCAACGTAACCATCAAAGCACTCACAGACCTCGGGCTCCACGCATTTCCCATTTTCACACATCAAGCACATCGGCTCGCAAGTGTAGTTCGATTGTGGTGCGAACGCGTAGCCGTCATCACAAGAACAGCTGTCCGGAGCGTCGCAGGTACCAAAGATGCAGGTCTCATTACAGATTGGAACACAGGTGGAGTTCGACTCAGTACTCATCTCGTAGCCATTATCGCATGTACACTTCTCGGGCTCGGTGCAACTACCAAAGACACAGGGGTCGCTACATTTTGGTTCACAAGTGGAGTCGTCGTCCGGAGACAGCTCGAAGCCGTCGTCACATGTGCAGTTATCCGGTGCGATACACACTCCGTTGACACATGGCCTCTCGCAAACTGGAACACAGACATTGGCGCCGGTTTCGTTATACCCAGGGTAACAGCCGCAGATTTCCGGCTCTGCACAGTAGCCATTCTCACACGTCGAGGCGCACACTGGTTCGCACGTGTATTTATCTTGGCCCAATTGATAACCTTGATCACAAGTGCACACTTCAGGGGCAGTGCAGCTTCCGAACTGACAGGGTTCGCTGCATCTTGGTTCACAGACAGAGTCGTTATCGTACGTCTTTTTGAAGCCAACGTTGCAGCCACAGGTATCCGGCGCGACACATTTGCCATTCACACAAGACTCTTCACAAACTGGGAGACACTCGTTCTCTTCGCTCCTCTCATAGCCAGGGTGACAGCCACAGACGTCTGGCTCAAGACACCAACCGTGATTGCAGGTTGCATGACATACTGGCTCACAGATATATTTATTCGAACTTAACGTGTAGCCATTGTTGCAAGTACACGTTTCAGGTGCAGTGCAATTTCCAAATTCGCAAGATTCACTGCACTGAGGCACACAGACAAAAGAGTTTTCCTGAGATAACTTGAAGCCAACATGACAGTCGCATACATTAGGTTCAACACAGTTACCGTTGATGCATGTCTGTTCGCATACAGGCACACAGTGGTTGGACTCGCTTCGGTCATACCCAGGGTGACACCCGCATACGTTTGGCTTTTCACACCATCCATGTTCGCATGCGGAAGAACATACTGGAACGCAGGTATATTTATCTGTGCTTGATTTGTAGCCTTCGTTACAGGTGCACGTATCAGGAGCAGTACAGATTCCATGTACACACGGCTCATTACACGTTGGCTCACAAATAGACGCGTCGGACAGAGAATGTTGAAAGCCGAAATTACAGGCGCAGACATCAGGTGCCACGCATCGACCATTTTCGCAGGATTTCTTACAAACTGGGAGGCACTCGTTATCACTGCTCGTCTCGTAACCAGGATCGCATCTGCAGACATTCGGCTCGGCACACCAACCATGATTGCAGTCATTTTGGCATATCGGTTCACAAATGTATTTATCCGAACTTAGGGAGTAGCCGTCGTCACAGGTGCAAGTTTCAGGAGCAGCACATCTTCCGTGTACACATGCTCGGGAACACTTGGGTTCACATACGAACGCACTGTTTTTAGATGTCTGAAAACCGTTGTTGCAAGTGCAGACATTGGGCTTTTCACAATTCCCGTTAACACAGCCTTTTTCGCAAACCGGAACACACTCCTTGGCGGAGTTAATTTTGTAGCCATAATTGCACGCGCAGATATTAGGTTCCTTGCACCACCCGTTTTTACAACCCAAACCACACACCGGTTCACATATGTATCCATTCGCTGCTAATTCGTACCCGGCATTGCAGGCACAGGTAGCGGGGCCGACGCACTTTCCATTCACGCAGGGGTTCTGGCACACTGGAACGCAACGTTGTTGCCGGTCGGATGACATCTCATAACCGTTATTACACCTGCAGGAAGAGGGTGCTGCACAGTAACCATTTTCGCAGGAAGAGGAACATCGCGGCTTGCAGGTCCCATGGTCGTCCTGATAACCCCAACAGCATGTCTCCTTCACCTCCCAGACTGGAACAGGCTGCGCCAAAAAAACATTTCTTACAACTTTGACAGTCACGTACCGCGTTGTATGTATACTCCGAATCGGTCGATTCTTACCTGAATTCTTGAACTCGTTCTCCATTCAGTGTGCTTGAAAATCCAACCTTTTTTGTAACTTTCTCTGTAAGTTACCCGTCGTGATTTCATGGAACTACGGAAAAAACAGATTGCATTGAAATTCTTGCGTCTGCGTGAAATTCTTGTAAAATGCTGGTTTCTCGACTTTGGTCTACCGAAATTCGAGTGGAGGTCGAATAAATAGATTGTAGTACTCTGCATTTCGAAAAGTAGTATCTTTGCATGTAATTTGAATCTGGAATTACTGTCATTACTAAGCATGAAAATTCCTTGCTGTTGTCCTCACGGAAGCGACACCGAACAACACCCATGTTATCAGTCAATTCAACAATAATTTCGTGTGTTCAACGTAAAACTTTACACGAGAAACGTAAAGTGACAGTTGCTCTCGATTTAAACGTACTGAGCCGTCACTTAGAAAAAAATTGGCATCAGTATGACATTCGGACGGTATAAAAAGAAAAACATTGAAGTTGATAGCACAGAGAACTTTTTATACTTTTTTTCCCTTTTGATTCTTTTCGATATTGTTGAATGGGCTCATCTTCAAGAACGCGAAATTTCTACTTGCAATTATTATTTATTGTAGGCGTGTCCTGGATAAAAGATGAAATTAAAAAATCTGCAGGTAGGTTGCAAACAATGCAGTATAAGCCGATAGTGTTGCAGTTACGCTGACGTTCCAGTAACACATCCTGCATCAGTGCTGTGTTCAAAATTTTGTAACGTGCTTCTATCTGTAATTTGGACACTAGTCTTACCGACGCAGTCAGGAGCGGATCGGTATACCTGTCAGCGGCAGCAATTTCTGAAGACAAGCATTATGAAATTTGCTAGAAGGAATCTCAGCGGTCCAATATACTAGTATCAATAATCGAGGGTTACGAAAATTCAGTTTCCAATAAGCTTGGTACTAACCAGAGTTTAAAGTAATAAAACGGAATCAGTCACATCCGACAAAACCCTACCTGACTTGTTGGTAACAAACAGCACTCGGGCCGCCTGTAAGACGTGCATCCACCGAGTACACCACAAGAATAAAAATCTCGATGTACAGCCACAAGACAGCCTTCATCGTACTTCGCTCTGTCTCTCGACGTAAGCCTCCGTAAACGATGATATTGAATGAAGATGCGCTCGTAAACACACGAGTCTGTGGTTCTTTCTGGAGTTCTATCTCTCCTACCACATATGATAGACATTATCATAACGGCCGGACGCAGAGCTCTGCAACAATTAATCTGACAAAGGAATGACAACAGCCGGAAATTATTTGCGTGAAAGCTTAGATTTGAGAGTGATAAATTGTCATTCATTTGTATCAATAGAATGTGTTTGCTTTGCCTCGGTTTGAGATTACCAGGCTCCGAATTCTGAGATAATCAAAAGCTGGTCCTGATTAGGAAAGTCGATTTACCGTTTGTTGATCATTTACCAATGAAACAATGTTTCGACGAAAAAATTCGTGTTCTTTGTTTGGCGAAAAAAGTTCTCCATTCTCTTCGAGGTCTTACTCTTGCGATACCGTTAAGTATCGTATATCATGAGCATTTTCGTTCAGAACGTCAAATCCATTACAGCAGTTGACGAATTGCGGATTTTCCGTTTCGCTTTGACGATAATTGACCCCCATTCGGTTCAAATATACAGACACTCTCCTGGAAATATAATAATAATAATAATAATATATCTTTATTAATACCCGTGGCAATATTGGGCAATGGTGAGGTACATAGTATACAGAGGTGATAGATGACAGAATACAATAAAAACTTATAAACTTCAAAACAAGAAACTTACAACTAACTGATAGAAGAGGCAGACTAACATAAGCAGAGGAAAAAAAAAATTAAATAAAAATTGAATAAATTGAAGTCAAAGTTTGAGGATTGAAGAAGTGAACAGAAAGAGTATGCATAGAAAAGCTGAAGTGCGAGACAAAGCAGAAGAAAGAAAATAAAATAATATTAATAATAATAATAATAACAGATAACATAAAATAAAAATAAAAATAGATAAATAGATAAACAAAATAATACGAGAATAGTGAAATACAAAATCAGTATAAAGAGAAATACAGTGAGACGGAAATGATTTGAATTGGAACATGAAGAAAAGGCATGCATGAACACAGAAGCCATGGAAGTCAGATTGCAATGAAAAATAAAAATAAAATAAAACAAAACTAATACTGAACAGATATGAAAAGCAAGACTAACATAAGTCTAACGTACGTGAGAAAAATACGAATAAAGTAAATTTAAATTTAAAGTCAAAGTCCAACTGAAACACATAAAAGGACAAAAAAAAAGAAACAACAAGCTGCTCAGAACCCATCCCGACGTGCACGCTCAGTGTCAAAGAGATGTTTGTAGAGTTGTGATTTGAAACCCGGTAAAGTAGGAATTGCTCTCAGGCTTGCCGGCAGGGAGTTTCGGAAATTGAGCCCCGCGACCGCGAAAGACCTCCAATAAGCCTCAGTCGTAAAGCGCGGAGGAATAAAGTGGCCTCTATCCAGCCTGGACGAGCCATAGGCCGGATGCACCCGGTCAACGAAAAGACTCCTCAGATAAGCAGGTTTCCCAGAGTGAAACGTCGTGTGAAGCAACGATCCAAGAAAATAGAGCCTACGATCGCTAACAGTGAGCCAACCTAGATCTCGGCGGTACGGCGTAATGTGCTCCGCCCGGGCTACACCACAAACAAACCGTACACAGACATTCAAGAGGCGCTGCAAGCGCGAATTTCCAACCCCGGACACGTCGTTGTAGACCACACAGCAGTAATCAAAAAATGGAAAGATCAACGCAGTTAC
Organism: Euura saliciscinereae; assembly: GCA_018420115.1. Taxonomy (NCBI): domain Eukaryota; kingdom Metazoa; phylum Arthropoda; class Insecta; order Hymenoptera; family Tenthredinidae; genus Euura; species Euura saliciscinereae. The sequence goes on from JAFFZH010005017.1 coordinate 27,363, forward strand.
AAGCTTTTTGCGCAAAAGAAAGGACAGCATGGCACGAGAAGGGGAGAGCTGACGCAGAACGCAGTGAACTCTGCTGCACACAGCATCTATTTGCGAGGACCAAGTTAGTCGACTATCCAAGAGTAACCCTAGGTCTCGCACCAGGTGAGAAGAGGCTAGTGGGACTTCGTTGAGGGTGACCGCAGGAAGATCCAGCGTATTCGACTTGGCGAGTAATGGAGCACTGCCTAGATAGATGAAATGAGTTTTTCCAGCATTAAGTTTTGGAGCATTCGCTGAGGACCAGCCCGATACAGCCTCGATGTCCTCATTCAACCTGGCCAGAGACCCAACAAGCTCTCCCAGCCCACACCGAAGATAAATGTGCAGGTCGTCTGCATAGATAAGGTGCTGCGTATGATGAAGAACTCCGGACA
>JAFFZH010005029.1:0-61304 GCA_018420115.1 Euura saliciscinereae
ATTATTATTACAAATATAACAAACAAATAAACGTGTCCAAAAAACACCGTGTCCGAAAAATTTGGTGTCCAATAGCAACGTGTCCGAAAAATTTGGTGTCCGATAATGACGTGTCCGAAAGGGACTTTCGCGGATGGATATTCAGCTCGTGTCGAATCGCGAAGTGTCCGAAAACTTTGGTGTCCAATCGGGACGTGTCCAATAATTACGTGTCCGATAAAAAAAATTATTGGACACGTGTCCAATGGGATCCGTGTCCAATCCGAAAGTTTCCTAACGGGCCATTCCCAGAATTAGCACGTGCCGTACGTACGGTTGCCCTGTTTCAGGCGCACCGAGTGGCCCGCATAGCGAGAAACTCACGGTACATGCATATACGCCACAATGGACATCACGCAGCGTGATTACGTTCCCGATGGTCTCATTTGTAAACATTGCCACGCGATGCCCCTGGTGTAATTATTAATTTATTCAAATCGATTGCGAATGTAAATCGCGTAACGACCTTGCGAAATGTGTTAGGATCAGAACGATGACACGAATCAGGCTGCGATAAGAAGATAGTCAAAAAAAATTCGGGTAATCGATCTTTTTTTCAGCCCACGACGTGTGAATGGATCCAAAAAGCATATATAAAAATTCACAGTGCGGTGAAATTCAGTGAACATGGAACGGAATTAAACCTGGGAAACTCGTGAGCATTGCATCTTTTTATGAGGAGCCAGCTGAGCATATAGTCTTATTTTAAGCGTGGCCGTCACTCAACGCACTTGAATAAATTCCTCGTAGTTAAATGATCGATTAATATGACCGTCGTGATTCCCTGATGACACTAGACGCCAATGCCAATAATTTGTCCTCACGTATTTCGCAAGATACTAAATTGTTCGATCCAGGTGCCACGGAAGGCTATCTTCAATTACTGTCTGGTCGATAAACAAATAACAAGATTCCATGCAGCTGAAGCGACGTCCTTCTGTAAACAAATTGCTAAGATATTCCATCGGCAACGTCTGAAACCCATAGATCCGAGTTCTGCGTCTACCGATCACACCGCTGTGGATGCACGTATGTACGCGACTTGAGGCCACCTTCTTCGTTGGTGCAGGGCGATGCACTTTCTTTCAAGTCCGTACCCGGTTTTTAAGGTCATCGGAGAAAGTGGTTGACGGTGGTGCCTGCACGTGGTTATATATAGATTCTCAGTGCACGTGGTATACCTAGGGACACGATGCGATATATGGCAGCAACTATACCTGAGAGCTGAATAGTCATAGTGATATGACCCTAGTTTATTATCAAATGCAATAATCCATTCTCATTGGTATTACAAGTTGGCTTGTTACGAAATTTTATTATCGTTTGATCAATAAACTCAATATTAACTGGACTCTGTCATTTATTTTTATAACATTCCAAAAGCCAGTTTCTGGTTTCCACTAATTACTACGATATTGCAACTAGGTCTGTGTATGCAGGGTACCTTTCACTTCCAGAGAACGCAATTTACATTTTAATAAACTGATTGATGCATCGTGTATAGAACCCAGGTGAAATATTATGATCAGCGTAAGAAACAGTTTTCTAAAAAAACTGATTTCCTTCCGGGGTTTGATTCATTTTCACGTAATCTTTAATTGTCGATCTTGCGCATAGAGAACAGGCGCAGATGGGCATCATTCACGCTCGGAAATCTCGGAAGCAAATGTGAAGCCCATTTCCGCTTTCGATTTACCATAATTTTCTCCTGCGGTCAGAAACAATCGCGATGACGCAGCATGGATATCAATTATGCAACGAGAATTGTTTCCGAACTGTTAACCACCGAGAGGTGAGTTGTAATTTTTTGTGCAAACGGATCGGCGAAAGTTTCCAATATGTAACGTACACGGTGGAACAATGAGCTAACCGTGTTTGTAAATCGATAATGAATTATGAACGAAGTAAATGTTAAGAAAAATTCATAAAAGCTACCAGTTTTTACACAAAGTGAGGTGAGCATGAATACAAAAATCACCTAGTATGTATATGCTAAGAATGTACAAACGAGAAAAAAAGGCCCAAGGTAAAACTTGTAAACGTGCATAAGCGAGGATAGTTCCATTTTGATTATATCAAGATTGGACTATAAACGTCTGTGGAGCTCGCGTAATGCTTCCTCCCAAGTATCCTACAGTCATGTTACACACGGATATCAGACTGTCGGTCCAACATAAAATTTTCGTGAATTCCTAAAAAGGGACTCGACTCCCCATCGCCATGGCATGCTGTGTAGTCGCGAGCCACTAGTCAGAATCCTGGCCGGTTGTGCAACCAGAAACCAGCTCGAATGCCGGTGAAAGTCGTGATGCCAGTACCACCTTGCTACCAGCGATCCGCCACCTATACTCGAACCTGGTAATTGCAGCAGCGCCCTGCAGCCGAAGGGGCCTCGCATGACCCAGTGAATGAACAATTTCTTAAAAATTGTGTCTACTACACGCCAAGTCCAGGGTCGGTAGAAAGTTTCATCCACTTTCCTGGTTCGCTGATGATAGGGAAGAAAACAGCCGCGATGTCGGATTAGAGAAAATGTGTCAGGTCGTAGGATCAACGCGCTTTTAAGACATTCGAGACCTTGGTTGACTGACGCGAGATTGTCCGACAATTAAAGCGACTAGAAGAGCTGGTTGTGACTCAATCGGTGTCCTGCTTTGAGAAATAGTTACGAAACTTGAGCTAGAAGGATGACCGAAATTAAACAAGTTCTCCAACATTTTATGTGGATCTTCATGATGGTCTTTTGGTTTGGAGTCTTGTAGTGGTTTTTGGGCCTGTGAGTCGGAGACTCGTTCATCCCTGGTTCACAGCCTCCTTTCACTTCGTGCCGGTAAACTTTTTACCATATCTCTAGTTAGAACGGGATATCGTCGTGAAAGAAGTACACACTCTCCTGGTCCCAGAGCCGAGAGGGACTCCGAGGTATCGGCGTCGACGTTCAAGACTCGCGGGGCGAAAGGTACGCTTCTATGGTGAAAGAAACACGCATGCGCGCTAAGCCTGGAGGGACATACAACGGTCCCAACAATGCTGTCAACTGATTGTTGTCTTCGAAGAGGCTACACCAGTCATGCGGTGAAGATTTCGTGAAGAACCACTGCAGACCTGTACCTAAATCACCGCAGAAATTCGACTCCAGGGTTTTCCGTCAAATTTTTACATTTTCGGTGAGTTCTCGTTATTTTTTTCTTTTTTTATCTTTTTGTCTCCGATCAAATTCTCGTCACAGATTTCAAATCATATGGAAAAAAAAGTGAGAGCTGCGTTCGACATGTTTTTTGACAAAAGAATATTCAGAATGAAAATTACACATTTCTTTCGAACAAATTACTTTCCCCGAAATGAGTGAGGAATTCAAAATATCTACTCCATTGCCGTCGATGAATTTATATAGAGAGATTAGTGCACGTTATATAATTGATTATCACATAGGTTGATGTGTACATTTTAATGCGGTAAGATCTTACCACTCAATTGGTCTCGTAGGCGTGGGCGTGAGGTGATTACGAATTTATTTCAATTGCCATAACGCACGAAGTAGCTTTGGGTTCCCGTGGTACGTGTATTTAGTCATGTTCTTCTCGATTAATTAACCGAATGGTGCAGCGTACGTGGATAATCGTGGAAGTAGGTCGTAAAATTTTATTCCCGAGGTACACCGTGAGCGCTATCGCGAATCCTCAGGCGGGAACAATTCCTAATACCGACATTTTCCCGGAAGACAAAATTGGAAATGATTAGGGAACGAATAATTATGTGATATATTAATCAGTTCAATGCCCGCCCAGAGCTAGAAATGGAATTAAAAAATGACCATACTAGTTATATCTGCTCTCTCTCTCTCTGATGCGAGTCCTCGTAATACATAGTCGTTGAGCAATTAAGTCACCGAGATATTGAGCAATCGAATTTCAAACTCGTACAGGTAAAAAAAAAAAAAGAAAAAAACCTACTGACGAAGCCTGAGGTCATGTCGTAACTTGACATCCTCGATCCTTGTCTTCTTTTTACCGTATCAGCAATCAACGAACCTCAAGTGTTTATAACTTTGTCAAGCGCATTTAATAGTGTCGCTAATTGATCAGTTAACAAATGGTCGCTAATTATAAGTGAAATTTTGATCTTCGGAACGTGAAATGTCTACAGGATTCATGAAGTCATAGGTCTCAACGTAACAGTGCGAATCGAGATTAAATACTAGGTGGACATAAAAAAATTATCGAAAGTCGACAGTTTCGTCAGTTGGCATTGGTCGGTTTTTCGAGTTTCGGTGAACTCGGACTTTTGCAGAACATTCATGTAGCAATCTCTACTCTGATTCATACTAGTCACGAGACTGATATACTTGAATTTGTATTTCATACGTACAGAATATGTTAAGCGTCAGATGTGAGGCCTTGAGAGCATGTCTTGACCAACATTCGGAGCAACTCTGAAAATCTTCACGGGTCATCAACGATCGAACCCATTGTCGTTCCCACTTCCATCCGTTCTAAAATGATTAGAAATCCTAATACCGTACCATAGTTCAAGTTTTGATTGAGCTAATCAACTCTAAACGGTGTACACCTTGGATGACCTTCGAAAGAACCCAGAGTTCATGGCTGGGGTTAATGTACGAGGTGATGAACCAATATCGGGATGAATGATTTCAGTGCCAAACCGTGTTTGACCCAGGTCCTTTTCGCCTTAATATACGCATATTGTCCTTTGCATAATCCGTTTCTTGCAATTAGACGCTTCTGGGATTTTATATAACTTCACAAACAATTAGTTTTGGATTTTTTAGCGGATAATATTCGTGTTGTATAATAATTAGCTTTGTTCCTGGTTTTCGATGATTGATTCTTATGTTAGATAAATAAAGCCGATGATTCTTATTTGTATTCCGGACGTATTGGACGTGACCGAGGTTCCATTGCCGACGTTAACGCTAGCAGGCAATATTTTAGCATAACAATCCTTATGCCTTTTGAATTATACATTTTTACCTTCAATGCGAAGAGTCACTGCAGACCAGAAGAATTTGTGTATAAACGTGAGGAATATTTACACTGCCAAGCACAAGGTCGATCGATTTATTTTACACTGGATCATCTGTTATTAACAAAAACTAAGTTACATCTGTGTCGAAACGGTATATGAAGAAAAATTTACCAAACAAGTCGTTAAAAAATTTTCCTCAAAAAAATATATCTTGTTTTTGGAGACGTCTAAGCGCCCCTGGCTGCAATTATCAGGATAATAAATTTTATCTCGGTTTCTTAAATTTTCCATTCATTCAGAAGGTGTCACGTGTGATAACCCTTAATTCGAAACTCATGGCAGTCATCTGTACTCAGTGTTAATCAAAATAATTTATACGACGCAATGTCAATGTTAGCTTTGGTCATTTAAAAATTGGAATTTAATTATTCAAATTCGAGACATCTGTGTTTACAACCTGCCGAAGAATTACCTAAGTACTCCAACGATACTTAGGGAAAAAAATGATCATCCCTAAATTCTGACGAATGTGTCCGAGAATACACAACTTTTCCGTGTCATAACGCCACCATAAGACAGTCACGTGCAATCAGAATTCATTTTGATCATTGGCCTATACTATCTGATGATCCAGTTCGGCATCATTACCAAAGTCAAAACAAATTAAGTTTAAAATAAGATGTTGGGTATGTTATGGGACACGGAGTCTAGATACTTCGTGGTCTTTGAGGTGTGTAGATATTCGTAGCCAGGGGGGAAAAATGACCTCGTTACTCGTCGATGCAGCCGAGGGTCTCCCCGGTTATTTGAGTGAAAGTATGCAGTAGACTCTAGCCAGCTAGGAGAAGAAAGTGAATCTTCGTGCAAAATCGACGATTCGATCAAAGTCGAGCGTCAGCTCCGATGGTGCATGCATTCGGTGCATGTACACCTTCTTGGAGAACTTTCAAAATTCGTATCCATACCCTTAGAAATAATTGGATAGATATTATAACTGTAAAGGTGTACGTAATGAACATAATATCGCCGTGGGCGTGAACTCGGAAGTTTTCCAAGCAATCGGGGGAAACCAAAGTGAAATGCCGAAATTTAGGTGAGGGACGAACTGACTCGAACCAACCTGACTTACCGTCTGTGCAGGAGTTATATTGGAGGGAAATCATAGCAACAGGACTATTTCGGTTTCGGACATACGCCGATCAACACCTTGCCGCGTAGACGTCGACTTCTTCTAATTTTTCATTCATATTTGACGTGGTCAGCCAACAATACCTGGCACAGTTGTGCATTCGATATAGGTACGCTGATATTTTTGCCTTTAGTGGCAAAATATCATTCAAGTGTAATTTCAATTCGGTTATCAACAGTTTCCTACGAAGTGTCCCCCTTGTAATCAACAGTGAGTACTATTCGTTATGCTTGACGAATAGAATATATTTTGTAAATGATGAATTCAACTATTACGAATCAATCGGTTTAGTTAATTATTTTGAAATCTTAGTAAATTATGTAACAATTCAATTAGTGGACGTTGGATTGAGGTAGTTTGACACAAAGTCGACGTGTCGTATATTTCCGGGATAATCTCATGTAGAATGTTGAAATAGAAAGCTGTTTTACACATCAACGAGCGGCTATACAACTGTGTGTACTTTCATTTTCGTTTGATTACCGATTTGTGAACGTAGTCACGAATATCTGCTTTTGTAATGGTTCAGAAGTATCTTACGCAATACCCGGTACGGAATCCAAATACGAAATTCATTCCGTAAGTTTTGCATTAGAGATCGTGTTAAGAATTCGGAACAAGGCCACGGAAGTATCAGTACCTCGTCGTCTATAAATCAACGTCCTAAACAATCCATACGGGATGTTAAAAAAAAAGTCCAAAACTAGTCAGAATCCAACACTGATGTGTTGTGAATGGACAACGCAACATGGGCTTGACTTTTAATGGTTGGAAGGTCAAATTCGTACATTCTTTGCCTTTTTCCAGACCATGGGTATGGGAGGACAGCAACAAATGCAGGAGTACGAGTGTAGTCTGAGTCCGGAGACGAAGACCGCGGCAAGGATTGAGCTCAGGGAAGACGAGAAAACCAGGGAACATGCTCTCCAGCAGCTCAGACACTGGGTGCTGAAGCATCCGATGATAAAGAACTGCCGCACGGACGCGGTCTTCCTACTCAGATTTCTGAGAACCAAGAAGTTCAGCGTTCCCCTGGCCCAGGATATGCTCGAAAGATATCTTACCATCAGACAACTCTACCCCAACTGGTTTCAAAATTTGGACATCAACGACCCGGCCCTGGAAGCCATCATAGACAGCGGTTATCTGGTGCCTCTTCCCCAGAAGGACCGTCACGGGCGTCAGGTCATTCTGTCCTGTGCTGGTAAGCGGCTGAAACTGGAGAACGACTTCACTTCCAGCAGCTTGGAAGAGGCAGTGGCGAGTAATCGAATTTCGGTTTCAGGACGGTTCGATCCGTACAAGTTCACATCCGCGCAAATGGCTAGGGCGCACAGTTTGGTCGTTGAAACGCTGATGGACGAAGAAGAGAACCAGGTTCACGGATACAGCCACGTTAACGACGAGTCTGGACTGACGATGGGACACCTGAGCGCTTGGACGTTGACGGACATTAGAAACATGCTGAGATGCATTCAGAACAGCACACCGATGCGTCACAAGGAAACTCACTTCATCAACATCCCCAGCTACGGTACAAAGGTCATAGAGTTCGGGGTTTCGCTTTTGAACGAGAAGCTGAAGGGACGCATTCTTGTGAGTATCGCAAAGCGCTTCAAGATGAAAAACGGTAAAGACTATTTGATGAGGGAAAAAATATTCACGGCCTTCTTTCACACCAGGTACACAAAAACCTGGACGAACTTAAAGCAGCGATCGACCCAAAAATATTGCCGAAGGAATACGGTGGCGAAATTCCGATGGCGGATATGATCGGTGAGTATTCGTTCATCCAAGAATTACTTTTCACTCTTCTCGCGATCATGCAACATTCTCTGTATAACTTTCACACGGAAGCTGAAGGTTGTATGTAGTACGTTATATGTATATGCCTCCTCCGTAACCACGCATGCTGATACATATATATATATATATTCTCTTCGATATGCAGCGACTTTCAAAAAAACATTGCACGCGAAACGAGACGATCTAAAAGCGCTGGATGACATGTACATCGAGATCTCACCGAAGGATAAATGCGCGGCACCGACGAGCGAAGGACTGGGTGGAATATCCGGGTCATTCAGGAAATTGGAGGTGGACTAACTTGAGGAATTCTTTTTTTATTAGTGGTATAAATATTGTTATTATTGTGGCAGACTCGTTAACGGCGAATTAGTTATTTAGTAGGTTATCTAATAGAAATAGATTTTACCTAGCCCGAGGTGTCGCAAACGATTGGTCTGTAGTATTCCACGAAAAACAGTTATAGGAATCAGACAATTTGTCGTATATTTGAGGAATATTTAAATGTACATATTTTCTACACGATTATCATCATCTACTAATATCATTATTATACCTATGTACGATATAATCATTAATTTTATTTCAACTTACGATTAAGATTATTACCTACGGAATAGAATTGTTAGCAGACAGTATGCACTACTGTCTTGCCGGTGGATTCAGTTACCTACAAGTGTCTTCAGTCTCTGAAAACGAGCAGCTGCAAGTAATAGTTTATTAGATAATAATTAACTTAAGGCTTACCTACACACGTAGTTTTATACATTATTTTCCAACAGGTTATTTCTACGTGTTCAGTAATACAATAATTATAAATCGCCACTTGCTATACATGAAATTAGAAAGTCTAATAACTATTCAATCCGCGTAATTCAGAACATTACGCTTTAATTTCATGCTACGATTGATCAACGTTACGTGAAGATAACGAGCACGATCGGAATGGTAGATCAGACATAATCATATTACGAAAATCTCCATTCTAGAAATAATTTGTTTAGTTTTGTTTTCACCCGATTCCCCATAAAGTTTGAAAACTTTGTTGAAACTTAAGTACCAGTAGTGAGAGTGTTACACATTACATACCTAAGTGAAAAAAAAATGTTTCAATTATGTCCCGAATAAAGAAATTTGTGTATTGATTATAATTAACGATGAAAGTTAATTAATGACCAGGTTCTAAACATCTTTGGGGAATTTAAATACTCTGTCTAATCAAAATCAATTCTGAAACCGTTTTGCGCCTAGAAAACGGCCACCGGACATACAACTCATTTCGTAACGTCTCTCATCGCTCGTGACAACGACCTCTTTTACTAATATTTGACTTGGCCAAATCTTTAGGGCTATTTAGCAAAGAGGTGAAAGAATTTCCCAGACGGGACACTTCAGTCTTGTGGGAATTTCAGAGAGTATAAACAACCGCGATAGAGCGTAGGGATCTAGAAACAATGAAAACCCAATTTTGTCCAAGGGCATGTCATCTATTTGAAAGTCTAAAACGATGCATTTTTAATCTTTTTCGGATTGTCATTGACCGTTTGCCGTTATTTTGATACTTGTATTTTTTTATTTTTTTTTTTTTTTTATTGAAGAAAAAAGAAAATTACAAAGGCTGGGATCTAGCCCCTCTCTTAGGCCCAAGTGGCGCCATCACTTCAAGTTTTATAGCAGCCCCTTCGACTTTCAAATGAAGTCGATATAGCGATATCTTCAGCGATGGTACGTTTCTCCGTCGGTAAGGTAGATTCTTCTCCATGTTCCGGGACCAATCGTCGATAAAGTAGAAGACATGGTTCGAATAAGAAGGTAAGGGGTTTGTATGAATTTGAAAAACTTTATTAATCGCGTAACTGTATTATATCCTGTTCTATATTCATGTACAAAATCAGATATATAGTATAACCATACATTCAAGTGTCACAATATTTCGTCTGTATCTCTAAATTCGCAGACAGTTGAATGAATCCCAGTGTATAAAGTGATTGAAACAAAATACAAAAATCATTTAGGAATGCCTCGGGGGTGTCAACGAAGCTGATTGTGAGAAGTGTCTTACCAACAGTCTGACCACCATAGCAGAGCTGAAAGGAATCGAAAAGACGATTAGCCAAATCAAGTTCGAGCAGAAGAACAGAACAGAAGGTCCTAGTACCTTATGAGAGTGATCACGCCGGCGGGCATGATCTTTCCGGAATTATAATACCGGAAGCCCATTATGCCACCAAGAGTGGCACTGGTACCTAACAAAACTCCGTAATTGTTCGGGTCCTGGGACGTCTGGTATGCTCCAAAGCCCAAAATTGTTCCAAACAGAAGCCCCGCACCCAAAGACGGAATCGAGTCTGTGATAACGATTTTTCATATCATATTCGAGTCAAAATTTCGCTCTTCGAATTATCCTAGGCTAAAATTCGCACAACGTTGATCTGATTCTATACAATCTATAGATTATAATCCTAAGTCTTCGAACTTTTGACATCGAGATAAAATGACTTATCCAAGCCTAAGCCAAAGATAAGCTGTGTGAGATGCTCATTATCGATAAGTCCTTACGGTATATTTCTAGTTTACAGTACATATGAGAGATTTTTAATCATTCCTTCGTCATCGCTTCAATTTTGAATTCAATGAGACCGCGATATTGAATTTTCTGAATAATTGATAAACGCGTGAAGAAAAAGAAAAGTCAAACGATCCGTACTCGAACCTGATAATAACAATAGACCGCGGTAAACATGATCGAGGAGATGTCATTGTCATTATCTACGCGAGTTCAGATGTAGTCTAGTGGAATGAAACTAATGAAATTCATGCAATATAGGTTATGACGAACTTACTAGACTTCACATAGCCCATAATCCCGCCAGCGGCCACAGTAGCGGCGTAGGCGTACCCGGGAATGTCGAGTGGCATTTTTTATTTTACAACCGGCGAGTAGGTATACTGAGTAAATAATCGAGTGCTGACTTTAGGCTACTGATCGCTATTCACGCGACGAACAAATATCGGCGAATGATGATGGTATGTAATGCGCCTCGCGCAGGTGCAGAAGACTCGTGTTTATTCGGTTGTGGCTCTACAGGCGCATGTCTGAAGCCATAGAGGAAAAAGAAGAAAGCGCATGTCTAAAGTCTCGATCATCAAACCCAACATGTTGTCTGTTCAAACTACGTATTACGATACTAACAGGATTTTTTTCCAAACTTTTCAAACTTTAAAGGATAAATATTCTAGTAAAATTTCGAAGAAATAGGTATAGGAATACTCGCAGAAAATGTAAAACTCATTTCTTCTAAATAAAGAAATTTTTTAATCGAAAAATCTAAACTACGTATCACGAAAACGGAAATAAATCGCAAACAATCTGAGACACGAAAACTCTGACATTGTTAGATTGTTTTTACCTATTTCATAACAAATAGCGCTTTTTGTAGTCCAACAGACAGAGGCGTAGGAATTAATAGACGATTGAATATTATGCTCGGTTTTACGATAAAAGTAAATCGCAAGTAATCGTTGCTGATGAATGATATAACCGAGCGATTGTCGCCCTCGCCAATGAATTGCTCCGGTACAAGCACAACGTGATGCAATATCGTATGTATACTGGCACTGACACCGCGCGGCAATCTGTTCAAGGATTCCGTATAACTCAATTCGTGTGTGTCAGACGTCAGTCAGTTGACGTCTCATAACGTGACTGGAGGTGACACGCGGATAGTGCTCTAGAAATAGCCGAATAAATACCACGATCGAATCGACATAGCTTCTGTTCTATTCTCTGTGACAAATCAATACAGACGTCAGTCATGGTATCCCACAACCTGTTAATCAACACAGGCAACATTTTATCCCTGAATGAAGTGAAGTTGAAGGCAGGACAGAACGCGAGTGACGAGGTTTGACAACGAATATAATAAATATCTATTTTTGTCGCATCGTTATTAACGATATTCTGATTCCCGAAGGCGTTCCGGTTTTGAGGTTATGTTCAGACTTTTGTCTCGTATTTGAAACCTGCATTCATCGTGTGTTGCTATCTTTCAGTTGATTGAGACTCTAAAAATAACTCTGAGGGATCATGACAGCGCAGACGACGCTTCCAGCAAAGTGAGTATCCTTGAGATACTCAATCACTAGTCTATCTTATCTTCGATTTTTCTTCGATATCGACAGATAATTGGAAGAGACGACGCCAGCGTCAAGGACGTCGACCGAAAGGAATTGAAAATCACCGTCAAGGTTTTCATCTCGTCGCCCAAAAGCGAATCTCTCAAAGAAGCTCTGGACCAGGGTGAGGCGTCGGAATCTAGGTAGACTCCGTCGACACTGGTGACACTATTTTCGCTTGTTTCCAGTGTTCAACGTTCTGCAAACCGATTCGATCGACTCGCTGGTGATAGCCTATGGAAAAACAGACAATACAGACAATACAGACATGCTGACGTCGCTCCAGTCTCTATGGACTCTAATTGAGGAGTACGTAAAACTTGGCAAATTGTCTTCTGTCGGTGTCAGCGACGTCGACACCGATGTCTTCATCCAACTGTTTCAATGGGCGAAAGTGAGACACGCATATTAAACTCAAAGTACCGAAGCGATGAAATTGGTTTATCTTCTGAAATTGACGATGTGCGATGACAAAAAAAAAAACAAGGGTTTCATTTATTTTGCAGACAAAGCCTAACATCGTTCAGATCAATTTAGCCACCTGCTGCGTGGTGCCACCAGGGTTACAAGAGTTCACCAAACAAAATGACGTTCAGTTGCTAACGCACAGTGATCCATGTCGTGAGTGAATCCTCGATGCTTGTGTCATTGTTCAACTGTTTACCGATCAATTATCTTATGGTTTTAGAAATCCTGCCGAAAGACGCGTTGAGCGACGTATTTGGGAGTGAAGTGAATTTGCACTGGGTGACGAGGTACCAGGTCCACGTTAAATGTCGAGGGGTTCTTTCCTCGAAAGGGTATCTGGTATACATCAACAAACCTGCAATAAAGAGAAATTGATATTCCTCTGATTACTCATTAAAACGAACAAATATACTTATTACTTTTTTCTCCAAGTTATACCTAAACGTGTGAAATACATGTGAGTTTCTTTATTCAAACTACCCGCACAGATTTCAGTCGAAAACGTTCCCGAGTCTAATCCAAACTTGGGTAATTGGATCGTAAGTTATTCCGGGCTCTAATATCGCGAGGTATTCGGGAATTGAGAATCAATGTTCGGAAAATGAGATTAAAAATCCAATACAGATACGAACAGCATCAGTATGCAATAAGATCGGTCATACGCATAAATCTCCGATGGCAGCTCGCGGGCACGCAAAAGTATAAACGCAAACCTGCAAATGCTGCGAGGAGAGGAGCGTTCAGCGTTGGCTACGAACGAGAACCGTGACCCCTTTCAGAGAAGCACCGTGTTTCGAAACAAAAAAAAAATAAAAATATCGCCACGCTGTTGGAAATAAAACGTTAAAAAAGTTCCCCGAAAAATTTTACGTCCATTTCAATATTTTTTGTTGTATTATTGAATCAAAAAAAAAAGTCAAAACTAAATACTGCATGTTGAAATGATATAAATTTGTTCCCATTCAGAATTTATCGGGCTCAAATCAACTAAATTGTTTAATTAGTGCAACCAAAAGTCCTGAATCCAATCAAAATGAGACAATGAGGCCATAGAAGTTGAAGTTTGTAGAATATTTACTGCGTGATTTTGTTCATGATGAGTTTGAAATGTTGTGTTATATCGACATAAAAATAACACAAATGTATAGTGGACCTACTGATACATGGTAAATTTCCCAAATTTGTTCAACAGTGCAGTGAGGACCACGAGGACGTGAAACCATCGGCATATATTATATCGGCTTCAAGACCCGAGGGGATGAGAGTTTCTCTTGCGATTTAGAAACTATCTGACAAGTTAGTGTTTACTTCCCACGGGCGTAAGACCGGATTTTACTAATTAAGATGATCGTAGATACACGTACATGCGCCGTGTGGAAATGTTCAACGGTACAAAGATCTGTTCTTGTAACCGTACGACGCGAGATCGTCGACGCATCGGCAAGGTCGGGAACTATTCCGAACAAGACTCGATACGAGGATGGTTCCGAGCCATCGCTGCAGGCGGTAGCCGATAGGCAGTTTGCAAGCCAGCAGCGAGAGCAGGAGCGGGAGCAGGAGCAGGGACACTAGAGACACTGGGTATCCTTCGTTTTGCGTGTGTGTCCGTCGTCGCGGGGCCCGCCTCGATATAAACTCGGATTTTTCTTTTTGCCTCGCCATGCTCCTGCCTTTAGATCTCCCTTTTGCGTTCAGCCGCCCCGCGTGGCGTAAACGTCGGTATATATGCAGGCGGGCGACGGTCCGCTGGGAGCCAGGGTATGCGAAAGCCGCGGATACTACGTTATACCTTGGTCCGCGGGTCTGACATACTTTGTATGTAAATGCCACATAATGTCGGTTTTATTTTTTTTTTTTTTTTAACATTTATTTGGTCCGGGAATCGCTTTGCGCGCGCGCGCGCGACTCCTAAACTCTGCCAGATAGCCTTTATTACTGTTTAGAAGACGGGACTCCGATACCAGACCGAACTCCGCTAATCCCGAAATCATGCGCCATAAGGAACAACGATTTTCCACATACTTCGCTCAAATTGCGCACTTGATAATTTATGCGTAAACGTTACGAAGTCTTCGCCACGTGTTGCCTGCAAGGTGGTATTTAACTCTCGAGTATTTGCAATCCGCAATGCGCTGGCATTAGCGGCATGATCGTAAAAAATGGTTGTAGGACAAGCGTGTGAGAATCAATCACCGCGGGAATAGTCAGGCCACATATCGTTGATTTTGCGCAAAATTTACTCGCGTTTATCTACTATATAGGATCAAAGCAGAGATGTGTTCCACAATTCGTATATCGATTGAAAATGTCAGCAGATTAACGTATTACGAATACTTATGGTTTCCCAACGGCGTAAATCTGTTTGGCAGACGTGCATGCGCCGTTGCTACTTTCCTAGATTTTGCGTGTACCTATTTCGTATTCAAATAAGCTCCGTGTAGGTAAGAGATTCTCTCTGCGAGCCATGATGTGCAGAATCACCGCGAATACTCGCGGAAAGTATTTCAGGGTGTACGAATGAATTCCGTCGAATGGTTTTTGTTTAAACGCGAAAATAACGCCATGATCGTTGAAGCTCGAATTTATACCGAGCGTACATACATCGAGATATCTTGTACAGAATTCAGACGACGAGTAACTCGGGCAAAAAACTCAACGCCAAGTGCAAACGATTACGCGCTGCGACGGCGTTGGCCTCAAGATAAAATATAAACCTTTTTTTCTTACACGATTTACGAAAACTGTTTGCAGTAAGTCGATCCTGGTGACTGGTAAAAAATATATTATAATCTATTCGATAATCGAAGAACTTCTAGAACACCCCTTGTAATTTTAAAGCGTGGTTCGTGCGGTGCGAACCGCACTACCGCACCTATGTACACTTAGGTTTTCCTCACACCGAATTTACTCGAGTTTTCAGCCACTCACTCGGATATCAGATTGCCGCCATTGACTGTTGAGAATCGTAGAGACTGAATGGAATTGTTGAGTTAATCGTAACTCCAGCTATACCACGCGAACCGTCTCCCCGAGCTCGGCGAGTAAAGCGATTTGTGGATTGCGACATGCGGTATTCTCATTGTTCCTGTACGTCTGGTACATTGTCGAGCCGGAGATTACAACTGACGAGTACAAATCTGATTGAAAAACAGATTCGCGCACTTGTTTCTGTGCATAAGCCATTTCCAGTCATTCATCCTCGCGCCAAATTCGATTGACAGCTCATTATTGGAAGAATACAAGATAATTATTTAGTTGCATCGACTAAATTAGCTATTTCGTTGCCCATCACCGCTGCTAGGTAAATTTAACCATTTCTTTTTCTCAGTGCGCGTTTCTTCCGAATTTGAGACGGAATTTCGTGTGAGGGAACCCTAAGACGATATACCTCGGTCTCTGTTTCTCTCTGTATAGTCGAGCGAGTCAACGCAAAAGCGCTCCCGTGCGATGCAAAGACTGGTATAAATAAGCGGCTGTCGTTTGCGGAAGCAGAAAACGGACAAAAGGACAGAAATAAAGAAAGAAGAGGTAGAAGAAGGAGCGTAAGAAGAAGAAGAAGAAGAAGAAAGGAAGGCAATGACAGAGAAAGGAATAAATAAGCCGGCGAGGATAGACCGTCGTCGAAGAGGGTGGCGGTGGAGGCAGAGGACACCCCGGTCCTTGACGCTTTCCGTTTGCCGTTCGCCGCCACCGCCGCCGCCCTCGACGTCGCGACGCCAAACCTCGCGAAGATCTCAGAGGCTGTATAATACGCAGTTTGCGTGGTTTCGATCCCGTAATTTTCACTAGCGTGCGCGGTGAAGGTAGCGTCAGCGCTCTTAATTGCCGAATGTCAAACCCTGCGCAAGGTCTTCGAAGGCGAACATCGATCACCTCCGCTGATCTATACGTGTCTGGTCTCTGGTCCGAAATATCTATGGAACCGCACCGCGCAGACCTTCGCATAGTTATAACCTCCCGATCGACTCGATGGTTCTTGAAACTCCCGGAGAGGGGAGCAAAAGCGAACAGAAGCGGAGGAGGCAGAAGCAAACACTGACTGGACCAGGCAATGTTTATAGGCCCATCTCTGAGTCTTAAATCTTAACGTTGTCTCCCTGGCGGAGGCTGCCTGCCTGCCTGCCTGCCTGCCAGCCTGCCTGCCTGCCTGTTTGCTATCCTACACGGGGGTGAGGCTGCTGCAGGGACGAGGAGGAAGGAGGTTGTCCCCTGTGTTGTGGCGGCGAAATCGAGTCGACCGCCAACAACCGCCAGCACCGACGACTCTAAGACCGTGCGGTGCGGTGCGTCGCATCCCGTGCGTGGTCGTTACGCACACAGAAGCCTGGACTTTACCCGCCCGCGAGGGAATTGCGAGAGTCAAAACCATCTACTAGGTGGAAGATACGGGGTGTCCGGAAAGTATCCGACAAACCGAGGCCTAGACCCTTCACCAATCACCTGCATTCGAATTGGAGTAGTCTCATAAAACCACGTGGCGATTCGAGAACAAGAGATCCTTAAGAGCGTGCTATAGTCATCTTTACCAACCAAGTAGCCGCGTCACTCATTTCCACTAATATCAGGCGCGATATTTCCGCATGAAATTCTGAACACGTACATCCCGAAATATCTTTGTTTCACGCAACAATAACTAAGAAATCCTTGTTTCTAACTGAATGTTTGCGCCTGTTACGCTTAGGCTTTGATATCAGTGGAAATAAGTGACGCACTACTTGGTTGGTAACCATTGACTATAGCATGCTCTTAAGAATTCCTGGATTGAGTATGACGAAGGTGGACAGATCCTTGTTCCATCGTCACGGGCGAGGAGGGGCCACGAGCCAACCCTCATTTTTGCTAGTTCAAGCATTTCCCATTAGGTGTCTCATGGTGTGATCGCGGAAGGGAAGAAATTTCCCACAGGCACCGTTACGGAAGGGTGGGTTGGTATATAAGAAGCTCTCGCCCAACCAGCGAATGTACTTGCTTCGGCAGTACATATACTAAAATTGGAACGATACAGAGAAGATTAGCATGGCCCCTGCGCAAGGATGACACGCAAAATCGTGAAGCGTTCCACATTTTTTGCAGTTTGTCGTTTCGCTCACTGCAACAAATGACGATCCTTCATCGAGTCTTCCGTTGCGCTGAACGAAGCGATTATATCGGAGGTATCGATAAGGAAAAATGGAGTTGATTTTCAATATTAATTATTAACGAGAAGTAGATCAGAGCGAAGTTTGCATTGCCGAGTGTATTGCGACGGGTATACCGCAGCCTCAGTTGTACGCCTTTGTCCAGACTCCAGAAAGGTTTGCAGAAGCTGTAACTCGCGCCAGGGTAACTGCAACTGGTGCAAAAGTACGCGTATTTTATACCTGAGTACATATGTGAATGTCCGAGAGTGTAACAGTAGGCAAGAAACAGCAACGATAGAGTGTTATCAGCAGCCGCGGAGGCGGCACTGAGTTTATGGCCGATACGTGCCGTTTATCGGACGCTATGCCGCATTTAGTTAATTAAACAGCGCACTCAATAGCTCCCCAGGTACGTACAGTCTCGTACGCCTCCTCTGAACCTCAGATCATACCCAACTACGAAAAAGATGGTCGGATAAATCCCTGAAAACATGCACCGATGGTCTCAATGTACGAATTCTTTCCCCTATCGGCGAAGAATCGGGCCCTGAAATCATTGAGACGAATCGTCGATAGTCTAGTTTCATCCAAACCACAACGTCTAGGACAAAGATGAAGTTTCTGCAAGGAATGTGGGAGAGTAAAGAAAAAAAAACTTGCCACCGTCCTTTTCGCAGTACTCTTGGTTTCTTTTTCTTCGTTTGAATGGCCCACTGTCTACGAACAGGCGCACATTTTTATCCACGTGGTCGAGACTTGGGTTTAATCATTTCGTGGCTCACGCTCGCTGTCAGCACACGGTTATGATTAATAACGCAGGTTTAATCTCTGGATCCCTATGACCCCCACGATCTTCGAGTCGATCTGGACTCTGAGGCTTCTTCATGCGCTAAGATTATGAAGATATCTTTTGGTACTTTTGTGAGGAGTCGAAGATTTGTTGAAGAAATTGTAACACGGTCGTTAATCTCGACGTATTAATAACAAACATTCCACAAGATGGTGAAAAAGACAGCGTAAAGTTACACGAGAGTCAGTGGCAACCGTGGAACAACTAACAGAAGTGTATATAGGCTGATTGAACAGTAGCTCGTATGTGAGAACTGGCATAACCTACAGTATATGCATAAATTGTTACGGTAGAAGTGGAAGTGCCGGGGCAATTAACACCTTTATGATTCATTTAATGCTGCCGCATAATAACGCGAATAGGAATCAAGAATTACGTCACTGATGAGATTGAACTTTGCCCGATATAGCGAGTAACAATACTGAGAAGGACCTTGCGGCAATTCATACGATCAAAGATGCTGGGCAGTAATTTGATTGAAATAGCGGGTGAACTAGGTGCCAGGTAAAAATACAGCCGCTTTCTTAACATTAACGGAATTTCAAATTCCTTACTAGAAGGAGGTGATTTTATTTGTAGGCACCCAGCACTTGCAGTTCCCACGCACTTAGATAAGCCACAGAGTTTGAGAATCACGATCTAATTACTCAATTAGTGAATTTCAGTGAATATAATAATATATGAAATATCGTTGAGTAACGGTAACTGAGATCAAAGGTGACTTTTAATTTCTCGGTTAATTACGATACGCGGTATATTTTTTCCGCCTTCTCATTACCAACTCGCACAATCAGGAACGCAAGTATAGGAGAACGGGCCCAGCTCTGGCACAACCTACCGACGCACAGTAACGGTAATCCTTCATCAATTTGTAAGCCGCCTTTCTACAATCTTTATCAAACTCATTTAAAAGAAGAAGAAAAAATTTTGTACGTTGCTGAAATTTCTAAAAAAAATAATAAAAATCGAGCGATTCGATCACTGGAAAGGTTCGAAACGATAACGAAACAAAAAAAGGTACGAATTCACCACGTGGAACGAAAAATCTCTTTCACAATAGTTGAAAAGGAAAATAAAAGGAAAAACTGAACCGTAGCACCTTTTGCTCTGGTTGATAGCACATGCAGTAACGGTAGCAGTGTTTCTAAGATGGAGGTAATTCCTGATCCCTCGGTAGTGGCATCCTTAATAAATCGCGTGTGTGTTTGTCATTTTATCTGCCGTCTCATTACGAAGAAAGTTTTGAGTTTACTCGCCGTTGCGAACCTAGATGGCCTCTTTCTTGTTACACCGCATAAGAGAGACGAGAGCCATGAGCCACGCAACTCGAGCCACGGCAGCAATCCGCGCGATTCTTACTTCTTAGCTTCCTTCGGATCACCGCTCTAGATCCCCCGATAAGAGTCAACACCATTTTAGCGGTTCCTTACACATCAGACATCCGCACGTTTCCTCCTCTCGAAATGAGAACGGCAACAAGGATTTCCAGCAGCTACAGTCCACAAATCACCGCCACCCGCTGGGCAATCTATTCACCGAGAGATTTGCCTTCAATTATAAACAAAGAGATTCAACTTTGGGGATAATCCTCTGTTCGTTCGTGATCTAGTTCACCGGTGCCGCCGCACTCCTCAGTCTATGTTTTTACCCAATTTTTTACCGTCATCGAGTTCTCGACGATCGACCGAAACCAATCGAGCCAAAGGTCGCCCGGATTGGATCTGAATTGCTGGTTTTTGAGGTCCGATCCATTTCCCAAGAACATTAAAGATCGTTTTTACCGAGTGGCTATTCGGCGATTTTATCAGATTTCATACACGATTTCAGCTCATTTTCCAACTAATTCTGGATGATTTTTCCTCATATTCGATCATTTCAAAGCGATTCTTTCTCTGACCCCAACTGATTTCAAACCAGAACGAGTATTTCGGAGTTGGGACTTGATTTGTATCGAATGGAGTCACGGAATGAAGCTACGGAAGATGTTTTATCATTGGAAATGATTTTTTTCCTCTACGTAGTCTCGGTGTGCGGTGTACTACTTGGTCTTGGTCGCCTTTCGTTCGAGAGCGAAGAACGACTCGCGTGATTTAAGAAGAACGGGACCGCTTCGCCCCTGAGTAGAGACCAAGAGGCTCCGAGAGGTTGGAGCTGCGACAAAGCCTACACCGGTGACTTGTGAGAATTTTTATCCAGCCATAAAAGAATGGGCACTGTATCGAGCGTGAGGCTTCGATTCTCGTTATAACCTTGTTCAAATATAAATATAGTAAGAGCCTAGGATTTTAAACCGATTGTAAGCCTTCACCGACGTAATTAAAACATAGCCTCAACCGAGACGACTAGCAAAACGATTCAGCGAAGCCTCAAGTTACGCAATGCTGCGGACACGGTTTTTTTTTATTCTTTTATCGCTTAAAATAATTTGAAGAATCACAACGACCGCGCGGTTCTTCTTCTTCCTCTTCCATCTTCAGTCGATACGCTTTATTACCGATCATCCAACTCCAACTACCGATCGGACGTAAAATCTAACTCCATGTATATGGCTGATAAGAACTCGTGGCTCTTCTACATGCACAAGGTGTTCCAGAATGATATGTAACAACGATATCAGCATGTCAATCTTGGTCGTAAAACTTCTAGGTGTATGAATATGGCTCCGGAAGCGCTTTCTTGCGGAGAGTTATTAGCGTATATTAGAAGAAACAGACTTTCGAAACATCTTCGATATCGTTGAATTTTCGAAGGGTTGACGGAGCTCCACTTTGTATAATTCTAATTATCTGAATAATGCGAGTTTTTTTTTTCTAGAGCTGTGACTCTAAACGCAAGAACAATGACAAACTAGAAATCCAGGTTAATCAGCAAACGCCTTTTTTCTCTCGCTGCAGCAGTGGGTACTGCATAACTTCCATAAGGGGAAACCCCATTTCTCGACCCACGTTCACATCGTCACGACCCATCCGTGATCCGAGTGCAGAGGACGACATCTTCATGTCCGTCTTCGCATATCATTTGGAAAGACCCTGTATGTTTATATAAAATATATAATTGCATGGTGACAAAGGGAACACGGAATATTCGTACGTATCAAAGGCGCGTTTGCGTGCCTACGGACTCCCGGACTCCCCCGGGTCTCGCGGGTTCACCAAGTGTTAGTTACTACGAGGTTTGTATACACACGCGGGGTTCAACGCCGAGTAGAACAGCTTCGGTGTGGTTTGTGGGTGTCCGTCGGCGTGGGTGTATAGGTAGGGTTATTAGCCCAGAAAGCAAGGCCCCCACTTCCGGTGCAGGCACTTTAGTTCGAGAGTTTCTTAACCCTTCCCTCCGTGCCGGCCTGGCCTCTCGGTCACACATTGTGCTCGGGTCACAGGTGAGAGATTTAAGAGTCGCCTAGTCGTAGCGAGGCGCGTCGCTTCACTCGTGAAGGGAAGCACAAGTCGTGCATGGGGAAATGAAATTTTAGCTCTTACGCGCTCACGCGCGTTTCTTCGGCTACCTGTCTACTTACTATCAATCAATTCATATCTCCACCCTCCGGAAAATGAATTTCCTCAATAGAATCGAATCCTCGTTTTCTGTGAGACTTTGAATATCGCTTTAGGTATGCCTCGGTGTCACGTCGTATTTGCAACTGCGACAAGGTGGCTTTGGCAGCTTTTGCGAAACCCAGCGTGGCAGACAATGGTTGTAACGGTGACAGCGGAGAGAACCAACGACCTTTGAGGTAGCATGTAATCAGCCACGATTAAATCACAGATAACAGTCAACGATGGGACGTCTGTCACCGTGACATCTTCTGCTCTTTATGCTCGTCGACGGGTCTCGTTCGTATGTACTGACTCTTCATCTCGTATATTACGATACCTGTAACGAGTATTAAAGAAAACATTGATCTAATCCATCAAAACCAGCGAATAACTCCAAAAACACGATTCCTAGCGTCATGTTAGGCTACGTCTAATTAACTTCGTTAATTAATAAAATAATAATCCCAAGACTTTCGCCTAATTTCATCAAACTTCTAATCTTCCAGGATTCAGATCACCGCGCGTCGTTAACGACACTGTGAAGAGCTTGGCCTAACATATCGCTTTCCAATATGGCTGCCGCGCGTGAACCGCATCCGTCCTGTGATAAAAATTAATTAAGTTAATTGATGCAATCAACCCCTGGCTACTCCTCATCCTTCGCGTTGAAAATTGAAATCACCGCCTCGCCATCTTGGTTGTCTGTTGTTTTCAGCTCGAGGCTAATCCACATCCGTTCTCAGGAGTATATAACGTTTATGTCTTCCGCTAACGCCGCGGGGGTTGGCAAGCTGCGAATAAGAGAAAGCTCCCGGCGTTAATTGCGGGAGTCGAAACGTTAATCCAAGATTTTTTAAAGCTTCTTCGTTTGAACCCCCCGCACAGAAGTAAACGGGGTCTTCCGGTACGTGAGAAGGTCGTCTCCGGGTGGCTCGGTGACGCGTTGGTCCCTCGTCGCACCGTTCGAAGGCCTTCCTCGCGTGTTCCGACGAGCTGAGGTCGCGGAGGAGTGCGAAGAGGCGAAGAAACGAAGAAGGCAGGAGGCGAAGGCTCTACCCGGGCCGGGGCCGGAGTCGGTGTAAGTCGGAGCTCAGGATATTTCGTCATTTCCTGTTTCTCACGCGATACAATCTAAATTAGCAACGTTCGCTCGGCTAGGCCTCCTCCTTCGCGCTCGCATCTTAGAAAATTTCTTTTTCCTATACCGCGGTAAAGTTGACTCCTAGGGTTACTTCTTACTCGGCTCCAGGTCACGCTGGCAATTCTTTGCAGCCGCCTGGCACCTCGTCTCCTTTCGAAATTCTCCGCATCAATTCCGCAACGCGGGGCTGAACAATGTAATTTGGTCGGTTATGTTCTCGTGCTGCAGGTGGGGGAACAGATTTTAGTACACTTTTATATTTCGTGGAGATTTTCGATGCCGTAATGACGTCGCCTCGGCGTGACGTCGTTTCCGGCGAACTGTCTCACATTTAACCACGTATATCCTACTCCTCGAATATTTCATATTCAATGTATACTTGTAATGTAACCACGAGGTGAGTGAAATAGCGGGAGTTGCGAGAACGGTATACTTGACTCGAACTTAACCGGATGTGATGATTTTTTTTTAATTCGTATTTCTTTATTTTCGAATCAACCTTACAGCACGACACCATAATGAAATATGGCGGATTTATACAGGATTAGAACGTTGGTATCAGGTGCTTTCGAATCTATCAATAATATAACTAATTGCGTTAGTATTTGAGACCGCGGCATTGTCGCGCACAATATAAAGAAATAAATGAACAAAAATAAACTTGACATTAATTAACTGAATTCGATCGAAACACTTGAAAGCCCCGAGTCACGCCGGGTCCTTCGCCGAATGGTTCTTGATTTGGCCCAACGTCATTATGGCCGGTTGAAATATCGCTTCAGTGAACGAACTTGATTTGAACAGATGAACTTTGTTTCATCCAGATTAACTCCATTCTATAACTTCGCCGAATCTATCAAGAGTCAAATTTCGTATTGAGTCGATGACGAACGAAGCTTGCAATCTCAAATTTAACTTGATTGGCGCCAGAATACCGAGTCAATCAATCGATCAAAGTTTCAGGCAACGCGACAATCTGAGGATGCATTGATATTAATTTCATAAGCTGTTAATCTATGAAATTGTCGGTACATATAAAAATGATAATTACAACAAACGAGTTGAATTATTTATCATATTGTTTGTTCCGGTGGATAGATAGAAAAAAATATATCTTACAGGATGATTATGAGAACCTCGTTTGATTGAGGGTAGAAGGTAGAACGCAACGCAAGTAGTTCATGTCTCACATTTGGAATAATTGATAAGAATTTGAGGATTTCATCCATTTAACGCAGAATTCAGACTGTTTGAAATTTTGTAAAAAATGTGTATCATCCTATCGATTTACGAATATCCACAGCTTACAGTTTATAGTTTTTCTCTTTTTTCATTTCCACACATACCGCATACCGAGTAATAAAACAGATTAATGTGAGATGCATGGTAATCAATCGGATGTGTCGAATTCTATTGTTGTGTGTATGTTAAAATTTAGCGGTCTGTGATACAGGTTACATTTTTCAATCTTCCAGTCTGCTAGGCGATAACATTCATTGACGGAATCGCAGCCCGTTCAACTGTATAATACTTACTACAAGCAATGAGACAAGAGTTATCACCGCAGTGCAGGTAGGGAAATTTAACGATTCGTGTAATCAAAGCTCAACGAATAAAAAACCAGACAAGAAACAGTGGTTAATTCTTTTCTTTTATGACGAACGTCTGTTACACGAGCCTGATTCCGAGATTTATTGCACAGCGAATCGCTCTTCTGGAACCACGCCTCGCTGAAATCGAGACGCATGAGGTTCCTGGATTTAAAAAACTGGACTATCATCCCGCGCCTCGAGGAACCCCAGAGCCTCACTCCGAACGGAAATCATCAAAATTCATGCCGACCCCTAGCCCACAGGCCTCACAGGTGCGACGAACGAGGCGTCGCATAACTCAATTCTCGTCGTCGCGATACCGAGGGAATAAAAAATCGGCTGAAGCTGTTTTAATTTCATCTTTCTTCGCGATAATCTCCCAAGTATCGCACAGAGGCGGTCGTCGGATGTAGGAGCGATTCCAACAAATTAGCACCGCGCACCTCGTCCGCTCCGCGGTCCTCCGCGACCCGGGTCTGCATAATCGCCGATCGGCAATCGGCGGTGGACCGTATAGCTCCACCTCCCCGGTCCGCGGTGCGGTCCTCTCTCTCTTTCTTTCTCTCTCGATGCAGATAATTTTTGCCACGTATTTGCAAACTGAATAATAAATACGGGCATACGAGGGCTGTACAGTTCCGCCTTCAGCCGGCGCGGATTGGTCCCCATCCTCATCGAGGGGACGGCGTCCCCCGGAATCACCGTTGCCGTGCGGCGGCGGCTTCGCGTTCGCGTTCGCCGCACAGTACAGGCGAGGAGAACCCCGGCCACGGATACCGGCGAGGCCCCGATCTCTCTCTCTCTCCCTCAGGGCCCCTTATTTTTCTCCCTTATCACCGATTTCAGGGCGCAGAAGACCGCATGGATCGGTGGAACTCTTCAATTTTTACAGCCGTTGCTGATTAGTTGATCGTGAGATCGGTGTGCGATGGCGATCCCCCGTCGATTTTTATCCCTTCCGTTGATCGTCCGGTATGGGAATGAGAAATCCGGTCAGTGGCGAGGTCAAGGGTCGTTTCTTAGCGGGTTTAGAATGACCAGGTGCGTTCTCCTGGTGCGCGGACTGTAGTTGATCGTCGAGACAGGGGCCCGCTGGGGCCCGCGGTGCCCAGGGTCCCGCCCGCACAGCCGTGCAGTCGACGGTTTGCCGATCCCGAGACACGAGTCACCGACGCTCATGCCTCCCGCTCACCTGGGAGTCGACGGTCCTAGTACAGCGCTCAGTCGGTTCGAGTCGTGCACGACGAAACACGGAGCAAAAGCCGGACAGCACCGCACGTTATCGGTCGCACTTGATGACAGCACTAGAATTCTGTCAATAAAAAATCGGTAGTTAAAACAAAAATCGATATAATAATAGAAATAAATTGATCCATAAAAAAAATCGGCGAGTTTATTTCATTCTTAGAAACATCGATCAACGAGATCGGTATCGATACCGATCTCGCCGATTATTTTCGTGGGCGGTATTGTGCAGTCGATGTTTGTGTTTTTAAATAATATATATACACACATTTATATAACATAGGATATAGTGTGGTGCCGATATCCGATCGTATATCGACGATCGCGTCTATTGTTATGTCATACTCCCACGCTTATGTGCAGATGGGCGTTACGAAGGATTGACATTTCCGCATTAAAGTTGATTAAAAATACAGAAAAACGAAAAAAAAAGAACCGAGAAACCTCGAACGTTCGGAAAATCGGTTCGGTACAACCGATTATCCAACAGCATAGGATATAACAGATATTAGAAAACGCGAATTCTTTCTTGCTTTAATCTCAAGGCGAATTTAACCGAGGTGTGTGACGTTTTGGAAAGGTGTGCACAAGAGAACTGTAACATATAGCGTTCATCGTCAAGGTAGAACCGTATATACAATTATAATAGATATATATAACATACATTACATAGACGATTATCGTTCAATTTCCGATGATCCGACGCGATCGGTAGTTTATACGTCATTATCTTTTATTTAAACAGTATATACATATATATATACACCGAACAATAATAATATGTGTGATTTGTATATTGACATTTATTCCGCATAAAATGTATGATGAATTGACCTCGTCAGACTATGGCCCATTAATTACATGGTGCTAAACGCGGAATACTTATGCAACCCGCCGAGTTTTTCCCACCGATTTTATTGAAAGGCGATTGAAGCTTGTTTCGTAGACAATATGTGCGAGGTAAATTGCACTGATTGATCGTCAGAAATAAAAGAAACTGAAGAATTTTTAGATAGTTTAGAATTATTAGATAAAGTTTTAGATTACCGATCGGTCACCGATGAGACAGATTCAAAAAAAAAAAAAACCACATGAAATCTATAAGGCGACCTAGTTTTAGGGGGGGGACCAAAGCGCCACCGCAGAGTCTGCTATATTGACAAAGTAGGAATCTATGAGTCATTTAGAAGACTCGAAACAATACCGCGATCTGCGTACTGTGCCTACGAGAAATCTAAAATCTAGTACAGATCGAGTGACCCGAGCGACTTCGAAGGCCTTGTCACGATATAGACAAATCGTTATAAAGTCCTTTGTTGGTTACACTTTCCAATAAATTCAGTATACCGCGCCGATTGATTTCTAAACACAGAAGCGGTAATTGCATAGGCAATAAAAAAAAAAAAAATCGTCAAACGATTTGAAAAATTTCTTTAACGATTTATTTTATTTTTTCTGCACAAGGTGAGGTATAAATAAAAAACTAGGAAACAATGTGTTTCGCTGGAGGCTTAGTAAAAGCGTTAGTGTAATTTATTGTTTGAGATAAAAAAAGATGTAGAAGGACATAAAAAAAAATCCATTTCGAGTTGTAAATGGGTATTTAAACTCTCAATTAGTGTCAGTGAGGAAAATTATGAGCCTGTTTTTGCAACGTCAATGAAAAAAATAAAAATGAAGAAAGGATACATTGGGCGTGAAGAAAACATCTCTTTTATCATGTTCTAAGAGCCCAGGTGTCTCGCCGATGGCGCTTAAAAACTTGATCGGTAAATTGATAGCCGATTTATACAAAGTCAGAGATTTGTTTTTATTAGTTACTGTAACACTTGGGGTTTCATTGAACGATTCACAGTCCACTGCCGTTGGTTTTCCGGGTGGGATAAAAAAAGTATCACAGTTTCGAAAAATATTTGCACACGCGATATTATCGAAAGTCCGCAAAATATATACACGGCTTAAATCCTCCGGTGTATTTGCCAATATATCATTGGCAAGATACACCCACGAGGATTGCATAACTGGTCGCTAGCGAAGATTCATCCATAGTCTTGCATCCAGACAAACACACGAGCGATTACAGAGTCATAAAGTATAAAGTTATCAAAGTTCATGCCACTATAACGTGAGTCTCAATTGTATTTTGTACAGCGGAATATAAAATGAACGATAATCATAATATCAGATCGATACGTGATGGCTGACGTTATCGAACCACATTCGTGGATGTCGTGACAAGGATGGATATGGCAAAGCACGTCGTAAAGAATGCTTGGTGTCGCGTTACTTTACAGCGAAAAAAAAGGAAAAAGAATACGATTCGCTAAATGTTTTCTCATGAGTCAATGCGAATTAATTTTTGGAAACACGAAACATGGTTCATAGATATATTATTAGTGTATAACAATACTTGAGGGCATCAGAGCACCCTGATCATTTTATCAGATATAAGAATCTTTCACTTTTATCGAGTACAGAACGACCCCCTTGATGAGTTGACGGTAATTATTTCACAGGTAAACGGAGTTGATCAGCGGCAGAAAGAGGAAAAGACATTTTAATATCGTGATCAGGTCGGATAAAGGAATTCCAAAGTGATGTGTGCTGTCGAAACGTTATCGTGCAAATATCAAGTTTCAGTGGAAGAAGACGACTCGTGCGAGAACTCGATGCTGTAAACGATATATTCCAGTGATTTAGCTCGGTTCTTATGATAAATGTAAAGGAAAAATCGCGGAACGAGTCTTGAAACCGCGATATCGATAATTCTATGAACTAAGGGAAAAAGAAACTATCTAGTGCACAGACGATGGACAGTTATTCAAAAGTGTATAAACTTGTGAAATGGATGTTACGTTAAACAAAAGCGAAGCAGCCTTAATATATGGATGCCCATGGGTGGAATTTGGCCGAAATGTGCCAGCGCTACCATCAGGCTCTCCCCGCCGCCCAAAATTCTTCAGCTAGAGACGCCGCGGCCGCCATTGTGGGCACACCCGTCTCGACGCACCTCGAGCAGGCCAGCCCTTCTTACACGCATTACACGTAAGGCATTTAATTGATTCAGTAATGCCCCTACGGCAAAGGATCCACGGACGTTTGACATTTGCTTGAAATTAGTCGATTAACTGCATCCATGACTTTGAACAGAAATTCTCGGGGATGCTTGAGGAAAATCTAACGCACATGAAGAATGTGCGATTTTTCCTGTGTTGTAGCCTCTGCGTGGGTCGCTGTGGCAAATACATGACACAATAATTAACAATCCGATCACATTAGCCGTTAAACCGTCCGCCGGAATTTACGATCGATCTAAACGGTGAAAGAATTAGTTTTACGCGAGTGTTACTAACTCGGAATGTCTAAACTATATGTTGATTTATACGTTGAACAGTGTAAACTTTATGGAGGTTATGAATCAATTGTCTCCGTGGGGTTCCGAAAGTTCGCGATTGCATTGTCGCAGCTTTTGTAATTGTTCGGCTCATGTCAATTCGATTGACCTAAAATTTTTCACCAAAGAAGGATTTCGATGTCAAGAGAAATCGAACATGATTAACAAATAATTGCCATTGTGCTTTTCGACCGTTTATGCAGCATTTATATACACTTATACGTTACGATACACTGCAACCACGGTCTAGGCTGCAGAAGCGCGGAATTGACGAATAATTATATACCTCTCAATTATCACTTTCTAATTTCAAATGCGAATATCTGCCCGATGTAACTCTAGCGGATTTCGTATCTGCATCTTCACACACGACGCACCGCCATTTTGGAGAACAAACTCCGAGCCCAAGGCAAACTACATCCTTCCTACATACATGCGAACATGTTTTCCTTTTCGACTATAAATCTCAACATTTTTGTTTTCAATCTCTTCGCAATCTTTCAAGAAGCCTAATGATCACTACAAAATGCCATTGGGAAAGAAAACGTGGCACCCTGCCATCTGGTGATCAAATTTTTCACCACTCAAAGTGGGCTAGCTGAGATTTGAAAACTGTCACAAACGAGTTAGTTTTATCAGTACAAATTATCGTACTCAGTTATTCGCGTCACAAAAGTAGCATGAAATCAAAAAGTGATCCTGGAACCCGTTTCTATCTTCTTACCCAAATAGTAAACAAAGATGGAGCCTCAAAGAAGGTCACGATCCTAATATCTTTGTTCATTTTCTTTTCCATATTGGATATGTCCAATCACGCACAGCGCAATGCGAGTACCGCGAAATTCCTCTCGAGGTATCCCAAATCTTCAAAAAAAAAAAAAAGATCAAATCAATCATAGAGGCTATGTTGTTCCCAATTCGTAACAGTGTCATGGGTGAAATAGCGTACAGTCACAGATGAAGTGAACCAAACGAAATCGCGTTTATCCTTCGGGGTTGAATGCATGGTTAGAATGCATCGGTTCAAAGATCCCGATAATTGAAGATCATATCGGTACTGTCCTTAGGAAGTTATCACTGCTTCGCGGTATATACCTATATACTGATATCTCGAGTAAGTGAGTAAGTATATTAATAACAACGTAGCGAATTAGGGATAAGTATATACGATACGAAGGGTAAGGTTCATAATCCTGTTATTAGTTCAGCGATTAACAGAGATGATCTCAAGGCAAATTGGAGGGGCGGGTCTAGGATACCAGCGTCGAGCTTTCAACTTGGGTTAACGTAATCGTCGATATCGCGGAACGTTGGGCGTTGTTCGCGTGGGGGCTGAAAGCTTCATGTTCCGTTTTCATACCATTTTGCGTATTATTCCCTTCGTTGATGGAGGATCGAAAAAATTTCAACCCTGATTCGATCAAGTTCCACGGGTCTAGGAATATTTAAAAAGCGATTTTGTCTGAGAGACGTGCTCAGCGACGAAAATTGTCTTCATTAGAAATGTTCCGGTCTGTTCCATCCAGTGAACACGGCCGTCGCATGGAACAGGAACCGAACCGTTTCCACTGGCAATTCTGTACCGCGCCTTTTTAACCTACATTCAAATTGGAGAATGCATTTCGCAGGGTGTCGTTCGTCGAATGATTCATTCAGAATCCGAAATATATTCAATAAGTCCAACTAATCATCCGTATCAAACGATAAATATGCGTTGAATGAACTCCTTCGATGTCCTGACACGCGGGGATCGATCTATAAAATTGAATCTAACGGGCTAAAAATTCCGAGGTCGTCACGCGATTATCGCAGAAACTTCCTCACACCGGGGCAACGCGGCAGAAACGGATCCGCTCGTTTGCTCCGGGTCAGAGCGTCTGAAGTGCGACTTGAACTTGACAAAGAGGATGATTGAATCGGTGAGGCATTAGGTGGAGGTACGGAAAAATCGGAGTGATTGAAGTGCTAATAAGCAACGGTTGGGAATATTCGCAGAAATGATCATCGTCTTTGAAAAAAATAAGTAATAAGTGGCGTTAGTGATGAATTTCGAGCTAGACTTCTCATGCCTCGTTCAATTATCAATCGATATAGCGATGCTCAATTTACAAACAATATATATACTTTATTATCGAAGAATCAATAATACCGAGAACGAGACGTCGCGGCTCAAGCTCGCCGTCAACTCGTTCTTGGTATCTTGTCCGGTAATAGCCAATATTGTTGTTGAAAATTCTCTGGAAAATCATTCGACACGATTTCACACCTATACTCCTGATACTCGATGACTTGAAATGAAAATACTCTCTTCAACTCCGAGAATGAAACGATAATAATTATCAAACACATTTTGGCTTGAAGTCAGTCACGGTAATTCTCCAGTAATGCATCAAGGAAAAAACGAGTCTGGTTGACGAATTTGCTAATTCGTTTTTGGGAAGTACCCAACCATGATTCTGATTCATTGAAACTCACATAAAATCCTCGTATCAGCGATATTGTTGATGCAAATGTGGGCTAAGCTTGGTAACAGGAAAGAAAGTTTTTAAAAATCGATGTGACACATGGTCGATTATTTTATTGCTTCTCAGAACGCAAGGAAGTCTCGGTCACTCACCAATATCAGCAGGAAAATTATTTCTACGAAGATTGTAGGGAATTTAAACCTTTGGAGAACACAGAACTATTGATCTGCACATTCTAAACAGTCAGGAAGGCGAAATATCTTCATGCAAATACTGAATCAAAGTAAAGTCCATTGTTCACGTGCCTGACCACGTCCAAGATGGTATATGAATTAGGCGACGTTTTCAAAGCCTTGGCGATTGAATAGTCTAATTACGTCACTGTCTTGTGGCTCATAGCTATAAGCGCAATGATTTAAATCGAGAATTATCATTCGGTTGCTCGTCTGACCGCCAGGACTTGCGGGTGAATCGGGACAGCGGATTCTCTCTATGGTGTTGAGGCCTCGGAGAATGGATTCTATTAATTTAATATGCATCGTTGCATTGATTAAAATAAAAATTAAAACCGAAAATCTATAAACGGTACGAGGATGCGCGGTTTTAATCTGAAATCTCGAACGTTGAGGCATTAGTAGTGCAGAGGTGAACCGTTGAGGTCGGAGCTTCCGCTTACCAACGAAACCATTGCGCATTCAATTTAAAAGTTTAATCAGACCTTATAAAATTACAGCTCATGCTGCAACTACGCGTATTTTTAAATACGATCTTTATACCATACCAGTCGGGAGGTTGGCTGGTCTCGAAAATTGATTCGTGGAGATAATCTCTGGTCCTTTGTATTGGATATTTACATACCCAACAACGACTCCGCATTACCGTTAATCTTTTCATAATCTCGCGTCCACGAATCCCCCCGGTTCGATTGATCGAAAATTCATTTTTGGCGTGCTTATGCGTCGACTTACGAAAGTCGACGTTGTCCTTGTCGATTCACGTCCCAACGATGTCGCAAAGGTATTACGCGACACCGACGCGTGGTGAAAATTTCTTCGACCTCCTATACGCTATCGGCGATTGGTCATACGGCGGTTCGCGTTATTCGCCGATTTTATAATCACATCGGAAACCGATCTCCCGTTAACCAGTCGGGGTGTCGACCAAAAATAAGAAATAAAAAAAAAATGGCGACCGTAAACGAAACCGCGACAGCGCGAGGCGCCTACGCGAATAATACGGCTTATATACGAATGCTTGAGAAACACGTCATCAAATCCTCAAGGATGACAAACACTATTTTATTACAACATGCATACTCTCTCTCAACGCGTCTACTATTCGATACTCGGTTATTATTTGATGTATGTACAGTCTGCTTTTTTCAATCAGACTACATCCACGTGAAACCAACTCCTCGATACTTGATAGCCGGTCAAAAATCAAACTCTTGTATATAATTTTCATTCACGATTCCCAGCGCACAATTCACTCTCTACCTCTTTACTCACTCTAACTCATAGTCTATAAAGTTTAGCGCCGGATAACAATGCTGCGATACATTAGAATTTAGCCGCATGCGGTAGAGCGTGGCAAATGAAATACATAGGTGATAACAACTGGGCACAATACCCGTGGGACAAATTCGTTCTATTACTTGCACGTGGCTTCTTATACTTTGTATCAGGCTTAGAAGCCATGGAAATCCGTTCATTTTCCTCTGGCAGGATTGATTTGCAATCGTTGTGAATGATGGCTAGAATTTTTCCCGCTTCCAAAATGAGCAGCTTACTTAACTGCGATAAAACGGCCAGTAAAAATGTACAACCAAGTTGAGCAACTGATATTCTTCTAGTATGTATGATGATTTTCATGTACATTTTCAATCGTTTGAGCTAAATGTATGAAAGCGATGATCTCGACTCGCGTGTTGAACTAAAGAATCGAGCCTTCACCATCGACTCCATGATTCGTCAGTGAATCAATGTAGTACCTGATGAAAAGAGTCACGTGCTGGGAGGTAAAATTTAAGATCGATAGTATAGTAGACCCACTCACTTTACAATTGGAATAGAAAGTGGCTCGGTTCTTGTCGAGCTCCGTAGACACGACGAAAGATCATGAACTCTAGAAAATTATCTGGGTGTCGAAAAGTTCTCGGCAAGTGAACATTAATTAATCACCTTTACGTTATTATCACTCGTTCCAGAAGAGATGAGAAAATGAGATTCGTGAAAACGATCAAGGGCCCCGTGTACGTCATAAAAACGATTAGATTAGGATCTCAACGCCCCAGTTCTGACTTCCGCAAAGATTTCACACCGATTTTCTCAATCCTTTCACAACTCTGACATGAATTTAACGGACTCTGTAAGCTGCGGATATTTGAATCATTATTAATCAATCGCTCATTTTTGAACCGTAGACCAATACCAAATTTTCTTTTTTTTCGTTTAATATTCTGTAACGACAAGGAACCCTAGAAACGTCACTCCGTTCGGTCCGCATTGCCGATAACCGATCCGATTGAGAAACCGAAACCCGTAACCGATCAGTCGCCCGATCGCGTTCACACGTACCGAAGGAGTCGGCCACTGGGACTTGAGGATTGTCAATAAGAAAACAGAGATCCGAGGTCCAAAGGAGCGACTCGCGTTGGTCCCTGCGTATCGCAGCGGCTGGATCACTCTTTATTGAATGAAAATGCCACGAATTTTTTGTACCCCCATCACTGTCTCCCCCGAGCGGAACGAAACAATAGCCATTACATGAAGAAAAAGGGTCCCAACTTCTCGCGTAGTATTCGTACTCGGACATGAGAGTACCGCGTATTATGCCTTAAGGACAATCGTGGGAATTCCATTGGGTGACCTTCGACGGTTCATTCATGTCGATCAACTGATTGATAGACTTATTACCGTATCGTTCAAGACCTCGGCTATCCGCGGTCAATGTTATAGTTCGGTATCAAACACGTGAAATTAGGAACGAAATTCTTGATTATCTTTTTCAGCATGCTGGATAATTACGACAGAAGCGAACTTACGCCTCCACCCGTCAGCAGCTACGGAGGATCACCGGGACTTCTCGCACTCCATTCCTCGCTCTACGCCACTCCGACGTCCAGGGCCTACGATATCGACGGCGGAATCGACACCGAGAGTCCGATGCCGGCTGACGCCCAGATAATACCGGTACGGTACCATTTTATTTCCTTAAATTTTGGCGATTGAATAGATCGCTGTATTGCTGCCCTCGTGCTGAAAGTCTCGTTTGTGTGACGCTACTCTCTCGAGTCTCCACTGTGTGACAAATTGACATACTATTGAAAGAAATTGACTGCCGACGGTAGACGAACGGAGACCGAATGACACCGAGGTTTTCGTGTAAGGCGATAAAGTTGACAAAGGACGATTTAGGTATCATCATTTTGCTTGAACAAATAGTATATTAAATCAGATATTTTAAAATCTCATGATCGTTAAGCCCACTCGGAACTTGTTTCCGACTGACGATGAAGGGGAAGAAGGTAACTTACCTCGATCGATTGTCTCAGATTCCGGGAATGCTGAGCAACCAGGCCCAACAACGCCTCGAGGACATGTCCTGGCTGGCCTCCGGACCACCCCTGGACTACCAGCAAGGCATACCGTCGATGCAATCGGCTGGGGTGAAGATGTGCCATCCTGGAAGTTCGGCGCAGCGCAGTCTGAAGGAGCAGCGCATACGCAGGCCGATGAATGCTTTCATGGTGTGGGCGAAGGTTGAGCGGAAGAAATTGGCCGACGAAAATCCTGACCTCCATAACGCCGACCTCAGCAAGATGCTTGGTGAGTAAGACCTCCGCGTAATTCGATACGGTCGAGGCGGTACGCTGCGCGTGTTCGTGTCGCTTGACTCGGTATACCTCGGTGTTGGTAACGTGGCTACGAGAAAATCAGATCGCGGTGTGCTGCTGGTCTGACCTCGTTGTTCCGTAACCCTTTGCTACACACGTAGCCCAGCTCGAACGCAACGCCAACCTACCGGGCAAGGATCTGCTGTACGTACGCGGTGGAGAAAACTGTTACTTCCGTTCTGGAATTCGCCGGAAGTCACGTGACTGAGAGTTGGTAATGTAGCGTTACTACGGTATAAGGGCATTGATGGAGGGAACGAATTTGCTGTTTACGATCGTTCTTGTCATCATAAACTCGTATCGATGCTGATGGTCTCGCAGCAGGGATTCGGGATTGAAATTGTTTCCCCTTCTTTTTTATTCACCACGCATCGCGGCTCGATATCATTTCGACGTTGTATTTGCTCGAGGTATATCGACACCTATACTTGTTTGTTTGACAAACCGCGTGTCTCTTAGCGGGCGAGTCTTTGATGTGTCTATAATGTTCCGCGCAAAATAACATGCCTCGTGACGTCTTAATGCCATAGCTATACCAGTCAAACCAACCAACCGTGAGACTAGACGATCGAAAATCACAATTATTTAACGCCTACGAATTCATTTATCATTCATAAACTCGAAAATTTGTACCATCTCATCTCTTATTCAGACACGGAACCCAAAAATTCTAAAACCCTTCGAGATTGGTGCTTTTTTCGGAGGGTATTAATTAAGGGGTCCCCCTTGTCTTCAGCGATATTAAAAAACCAATCTTACTCGGGCAGGAATTTTTTTATATTATTCGACAAATATATGGTTCCAAAGGTGTAAGTTTTGTCTGTAATTTGAGCTATCATACGTCAAAAAAAAATATGAAAATGACCAAGAAATCACAGCTTGAAATAGAGTCAAAATTCTGCGAAAAGGTCTCTTAACGACGTGATAACTCCGGAACGCCTCGACCGATTTAGCTGAAATTTCGCATGTAGACTCGTAATAAGAGTAGTTTTGGCCGGAACTAGAATCTTTTTGATGGTCAAAATATTTTCGGAAATATACTCTTTTTTCTGATTTTTTCAACGTTTTTATCGCATTTTTGCATAATTTTTTTGAACGTAGCTCACCAATTCGAATTCGGATCAAAAAGATTCTAGTTCCGGCCAAAGCGACTCTTATTACGAGTCTACATGCGAAGTTTCAGCTAAATCGATCCACGGGTGCCGAAGTTTCGACATAGTTAAGAGACCTATTCGCAGAATTTCGACTCTGTTTCAAGCTGTGATTTCTTGGTCATTTTTATATATTTTTTGACGTATGATAGGTCAAATTACAGACAAAACTCACACCTCTCGAACCATATATTTGTCGAATCAACCGTGTGCCTGAAACCTTACGACAACTGATCTTGAACAAAGTCTATTTTTCGATGTGTAACGAACTTTGAATATTTGTTGAATCGCACTGTACTGGTTCCTTTAACCAAAAAATTAGAAGACAATCAAAGTGTTTTGAGAAGTGTCCTGTTTTCCAGTCATCGAAACGCGGAGTTCTCTTTGAGCCACCCAAGTAGCGTAAAGGTATTATCGCGAAAAATCAGTCGATCAGTATATTAGGCGATTTGGTTAATGTTATTGGCATGACGCGTTGGTGATTACTATGCGCGTCGGGTGTTACCTCCGACTACCTCTCTCTCTCTCTCTCTCTCTCTCCCCCGGTGTTCGCCAACGCTTTTCTTTTTTCCAGACATCCTACATATTCATGCGCGTGCTGTACGTCCCCCGTCCATCCGCTTCGACTCGTCCGTCCGTTCGTACGAAAGTCCGAACCGTAGGTATTATTATAAAGTTGCGGTGTGTGTCACCGTGTATTTTCATACCCCATGGCTCGTCAGGTGTGCAAGCTCGCGGACTGCGATCGCACGATGAATATAATACGGAATACCCTCGGTATTTTATCGCAAGAGCGTCCGTACCTCCGGGGTAGGACGAAGAAAAATGAGCAAAGAGTGTCGAGGAGTGCGCACGAAGAAAAACTTGGAGTCTTGGATGGCGCTTCGGTGTACCGTGTGGGCCTTATATCCGGTGACACGCGTGCCCGCGCATCTTTATTAATCATTGCCAACCGTTAGTCGGGGCATGTCAATATTAGAAATTGTTACAACCGTGGAGCGATCATAAACGTCATCCCCGATATCCCCGAGCCACTTCCTGTACCATCCCTGGGTGGGAGATGAGCGAAAAAAAATCGTTTACGACGAGACAGAGTACAGATCGGGCCCCGAGGACACAATAATTGCTAGTATACGCATAAAACGAGATGGAGACAGAAACGAAGGTATAGGGGCAGACGCGACCACGCTGCGGCGGGTTCGGGGCGAGGGAGAGGCTCGCAGGCTAAGCTAAGCAATAATAAGCCATAAGCGTGGACTCTGCATAGAATGCCAGGTAATGAGGCGGAGTGCGCCCGAGCCGCACCCTTCCACTAACACAGCACACGGCACGCGGGCAGACAGCCTTCCTCTTCTTCATCTCCACCTCCAGTCTTATATATATATATACCTATATTTGATATTTTACATTTTCATTTCACTCCGCATCGGAATTACGACACGCTGCCATTTACCTCGTTTGTTTCTTGAAAATCTGATGATAATTCAATCTCAACCAGGGTTGGCTCATAGCCAGACTTGAGATACTCGGTCGGACCGCGGGATTTGAATGTCAGAAAAAATGAATGGGCAGATAAATCGCGAGGGATTTACGAGCGGACAATCTACGCTCCTAAACTCTCCTCAAAACCCGTCTGCTAGTGGGTTCTAGGAGTCAGAGAGACAGACAGACATCGGGAGCCGCGAATCGCGAGTCGCGTTCCTCACACTCGAATGGAGTATCCGTGTATGTCATACCGCCCAAGCCTAACCGCGATGCCCCTCGCGACCTAGGCTCTTTGTTGTCTACCTACACCTGGACACCGACTGTGACCCAGTTAAAACAGCGCTAAAATATTTCATTTGCTAAATCCGCGGTGTAGATTCGCACCGTTTTACCATTGTCCATTGTGTCACTTTACCTCTCGTTAAAGAGACATCTCTTCATTTTAGCTAATTTTACGTTTCTTTTTTTTGTCACCGCGAGGAGGGGAGGGGGAAGGGGTGAGGTTTTAAAAAAAAGGTGCAAGGAATAGAGTAACCGAGAAAACTCAGGGAGACCCGGTATGGCTCGGTGAGGCCCAGGCACCCCGCCCAACCCGGGTCGCCCACTGTCACCATTAATAATACGTCTCCCGTCCCGTGATGTATCTTTGTTGTGTTGCCCCGTGTCGGTGTTTAGCGTTGAGATTCAACAGGAGAGAGACTTTGGTCTGTTCGGTGCTGGGAGGAGTCGCGCTTATAATACGTGCGGTTCCTTCGCATGTGTGTGTGTGTGTGTGTACACACAATGCCCAAAGGTGTACTTCGACGCGGTAGAAAAAGTAAAAAATAAAAAAACAATACAAACACACACACACACGTTTTAGAGTTTGACAGTTACCTACTTTCCAGACAAAGACATCAGGCCTGAATCTCTCCGTATCGGCGGGGGTTGAGCATATCAGAAATTTTAATTTTAATATTAATTTCATTTAACCACTTTCGTCGCGACGTGACGATTTACAGAGTGGACGGAGATAGGGGGTAGAGGAATAGTCAGACTCGTCTATCATAATTAGATCTGTAACAATCTTCGGATCTGTTAAGTCAGACACCGTAATTCATTCCTCGGTGTAAGCGTCGATCCCGAAGGTAACAATCGTCCTCTCAGGTAATCACAGGGGGATTTTGATGCATCAACCATGGAACCGGTGTTCGGTCCGGAAAAGGAATAAATACCTAATTAGTATTACGGAATTAGCTTATACCGAAGATTTTACCGATAACGCGCTCAGAGAGCAATATCTCTCTTGTCGTGGGTGGGAGGCTTAATTATTGTAGAGATTTCGATAAGCCGATTGTAGAGACGAAGGACTCGGGATCGTAGGGAGTAAACTTGAGAAATTCAATTGAATATTCTTTCTCCTCTTTCGGGCAAACAAACAGCCCTAAATGACAAAAAAATGTTCAGTGAATCAAAATGATCTACAACGGTAAAATAACCGGGACCATAACTCAAGAGGGGCGAAAAAAATGGTTTTGAAGAAGTTTGGGGGGGTTAAAGGGTTAAGAAACTAGTAGCCATTACAATATTTAACGAGAACGAAGCGAACGGCGAACGGGCGTATGCGCGGGTGGTATGAATCACGCGGTTGGGGTGACGGTGACGCTCTTCGGAGCGCGGCGAAGAATATTAAATCCACCGAAGGTGGCTTAGGAGAGAGGAACGAGCAAAAAAGGAAACGAGATGACAGAAATGGTCGTAGGATGTAAAGTAGAGAGGTTCTCCATCCTCGTATTCCTCTTGAGCGTTATTATTATCCTCATTACTATCGTTATTATCATCATTATGAACAGCTATTTCATATTTTCTTAAAACTTGTTTTATTCCATCAACTGCCGAGATGGGGACCCTCCGCATCTCCTCGCAAGATGAAATACAAAATGAAATATTAAATAATGGTTCGTGCCCATGGCATGGTTGCTCGGTGCAACTCCACCGCGGTGCTGCAGTCTCGGCGCACCCATCTCTACGCCCCCATGCGCCTGTGTATTCGTGTTTGTCTGTAAAAAAAATCATCCTTCTATATATATATACCACCCTGCGTTTGTGAGCTATGGGCACATCCGCCTTCGTTAGGCTTTTGGTCGCTGCCCACCCTGCCTAGAACCTTCTCCAAAGGTTCCCCTAGACTCGAGGACCTTCATTTTTCTAATAACTTCATCTGCCTCTGTGCTGCAGTACTCTCGTGGTAGCATGAGCCACGCGCCAAAGGTAATCCCCCATTCTTCTTCTTCTTCTTCTTTTAATTTCCGACGATGCAGCGAAGGGATGGAAATGATTAATGTTTGTAATGTTTTTTTTTTGTTTCTTTTTTGTCTCGGTCTCGTTTAGGTAAGAAATGGCGAGGCCTTACGCCACAGGACAGGCGGCCTTACGTCGAGGAAGCTGAGAGATTGAGAGTGATACACATGCAAGAACATCCGAACTACAAGTACAGACCACGTCGCAGAAAACACGCGAAGCGAGCCCCGGGGGCCCCGGCTTCGCCACCCACCGCAACAAACGCCCCTGGGTCAAGACCCAACCCTGCTGGGACCACGATTCATCATTCTATGTGAGTATAAAAATGAATTTTCTTGTCAGTCCCAGCGACATATCAGGCAGCAAATAAATCGTCAGACTGATTGATAGATCATAGGCATGGGGCTACAACCTGATCCTGAGATCCTCCGTTCACCATTCTTATATTTATGTCTTGTTCAACGATTTCGGAGTCGTACACGACTCGGGTTGCGATTGGATTGATGAGTTCTTAATTAAGCTCATTAACCACCGTTCGCGAACTACTGCAACTTCTCGCTAAATCTGCGTGTGGGAAATATCATTGTGAAATGTGAGATTGAATTCCCCCAACTGCAGCAGGTGGTATGCCCGTATTATCCATCCGCACATTAATCATCTCTCTGTACCGTACTGTAAGGTGCAAGAACGGATGTGTGAAAATCTTACTGATTTACGATCTAAAAGGTTGAATAACTTCCCTCTTTCTTTGCTAAATGTATTATACCCGGCTATTATACATTTCATTTCACCGCGAACGCGGTTCACCTCATGCATACAGACCGTGTATATTAGCTCACGCGAATAGTCGTAGAAGTCTGGGATGTAGTATTGAGTCGTATAATGGTCGCTGAAACTCCCTCCAAATGGCAAAGACAATTCAGAGGATCCTACGTGTCAAGCGATAAGTCAACTCACATATATTAGACGTCTTCTTGTAAGCCCAACCCGCGGTACCACTTCCAAAAATCGGATGAAGAGGACAAGACATTTTCTAGAGCATCAAATTGAATAATTTCAGGTCAAAAATGGACAATTATCAAAGCATGCCTCAGATGTCTTGGGGTGGACATTCGCCAATTACGTTATACCATCAGCAGCAGCAACAACAGCAGCAACAGCAACAGCAGCAGCAACAGCAGCAGCAGAATATGCAAGAGTACAAGTCGGAGAACAACTCGATCTACGGTAGTCCTTACACGCCGATAATTCATTCGCCGGACATATCGCCCGTCGCTAGTCCAGAACCAGATGGTAAGAATGATGAAGATATTTGATCGTTTATTGAAACAGTGACGGAATTTTGATTTTCTTTATGATTTTCAACGTAAATGATGATATATTTGACCAAAATAGATCAGTGATTGAAATTTAAACAGTTTATATGATAATTAGCGACGTGTAATAAATATTCATACACTACCTCAATGAATATAAAGTGAAATGAATGTGTTGGTAGTTAGCCAATGAAATGAGTCGCGGTTACTGCATTTAAAGTTTTTTGCTAACCCCGGTTAAAATGCCTCATATATAAAACATGGACACACGTGTGCGTGTATTTAAACTGACAACTCCTTTTCAAGGGTTACTCCAACGATACATGATCACTTTCAAAATATGATTCGCACAATTTTTTGCTCTCCTTCACTCGATCACCAAGAATATGTACACGCCTTGTTCTCTCAGGTGATGGAACACACCTTTCATCGACGCAGAATCCTGACCCAGAGAGAGACCTTATGGAAGGTACATCGAAACAGCACAACGATCACGAACAGGCGAAGCGTTATGCTTTCATGAGCGGAGACAACCAGCTTCACCCGGCCCACAGTGTCGCTAATATATCGTCCTGTCCGAACACTGGGATCTATACGGACACTCTGACTTACAAGAAATCGGTAAGCTTCGAACGTTACGTTATACAGTCTGGCGGTTAATTATTATTGATATTCTTCGTTTGTTTGATAATCCGAAGCAGGTGAGCTACCTGAATTTCGAACGGCAGAGTTCGAGCATAGCCGCTATCGGTATAGCAAACGGGATGATGGTGTCCTGCAACAAGTCAAGATCAGGTTTTGACAACGTTGGATCTGTGACGGGAACATTTTACCCACCAGTCGCTTCACCGCACGACCAATCGCTGCATTACAACAGCAACCAGTCGTCTAAGCAGTCGAATAATTATCAGATGCAATCTAGCGTCGAGAATAACTATAATCAATGCAACAACAGGCAACAACAGTCAATCGGAATACGTGGATCATCGGACGTTTGCTCAAGTGAGACTAAATTTGAAAAAAACTCGGAAGTGTTTCGAACGATTGATATAATTTTTCAAATACCTTCAGGCGTCTCTCATAGATACTCCCAGATGTCTCATCATCAGGAATATCAATCAGAAGGTGGTTCTGGGCAGCAACCGGGCATTCTTAGTCACATGGATCCGAACATGGGCGATGATGAGGAGGACCAGGCTCTCCAGCTCGAGAAGTACTTCAAGTATCCACATCCCGCTTCCGTGGCTCACTCGAGCTTATCATCCCAGAATCTTTTGGACAATAATCACAATTAC
The DNA here is from genome assembly GCA_018420115.1 of Euura saliciscinereae. Taxonomy (NCBI): domain Eukaryota; kingdom Metazoa; phylum Arthropoda; class Insecta; order Hymenoptera; family Tenthredinidae; genus Euura; species Euura saliciscinereae. The sequence continues at coordinate 43,430 of JAFFZH010005029.1, forward strand.
GCGAGCGATTTGAGATACTATGCCCCCCAGCAGAGTCAACTTGATCTTTCGAATTCTCAATGCGTTGTCGATGATCAGAACAAGGACAATCAATGCTCTAACGTCAGCATCGGACATTCGATGGAGCAGTATCACCAGAACATGGAAGTTGCCAAGTACAATGAGCAACAGCAGCAATCCCATCAGCAACAGCAACAGCAACAGCAACAGCAACATCAGCAACAACAACAGCAACAGCAGCAGCAACAGCAGCAGCAGCAGCATTCCCAGCAAAATCAAACTGTTGAACATGTTTCGAAATCCGATGATGATTTTAGTGTGATTTTAGCCGATGTTCGTAAGACATGTTACAGCAGTTAGAAACCTATTTCGTGAACTCATAGACGATGTTAGTTTTTTTTTCCTGGTATGAAGAGATTCGATAATTTTTTCTATTCTGTAGAATAGAAACCAAAAAGTGCTTCCATCACAATTTTTTTCTGATATGATTTGATCTGTGAAAAAAAAAATTGGAAAAATGATTATTAAAATTGTACAAAAATTAATTGCTTATTAGACATTCGGAGAAGCTGATGTGTGGCACCAACTCTGACTTATTGTTTATAATCACAAGAATATTTAGATCGCATATGATTATAGTTTATAAAAATAACCAGATGAAGTGATGATCAAATTATTAGCTTGAATTTTATCCATAGAATAATAAATATAAATATTATATATTATATGTATAGGTATATATATCCTCGGATTCTAATTATTATAAAATTAAAATGCGAAGTGAAGATAATTAGATAGGCTAAACAATGATCTGGACGAACTAAATTATTTTATAAAAAAAGACATTGAAAAAAAAAAAAAATTGATTACTCGTAATATAATTGTGATGCAGATATTCCACGTTTTCTCTAAGGGCGTGTTTTTGTAATTTTTACTGTTTTTACGACTAAAAATCACTGACTTGGATTATTCGGAAATAAAAAAAATCATCATTCCCAACCACTGACGAGGTCTTTGTAAATATGCCTGAGGGTCCTGGTCGAATATTTCAAAGTGTTAGAGAAAATGTGTTAGGAGTGAAATTTAGAGAAAAAAATAAATAAAATAGTGCTACAGACCGTTTTCAGGACCTAATCAAAAATCGTTTCTAACATATTTTGTAAGGTCGACAAACAAAGGTTTGCCACTAACTGAATACCTTCCTTACAGAAAGCTCATGCTGCTTGTTAAATTCTTGGCTAATCCAATGGCGAAATACAATAAAATTACTTCAATCCAGATTGGTGAAAATATTTTAGCGTTTGCCAGAAAAAGAAAAAGGAAAAAATAAGTGCAATAATTAATTATAAATGTATCTACAGTTATTAGGGAAAATTCTTAACGACTCAAATGAGAGCATGAGCTGTCTGGTTTGAACTGTGGTTTTTTTTTTTATAAATATTATACATACTTTATAGAGTAGATTAATGAGTAAGGAAAATATCCATAGACAAATTTTAGACAAAGATTAGACGCTGTACTAGATTGATAATCACGAAAACGAGGAATGCGTAGATTTTACAATACTGTACTTCAGACAAATGAAAGAAAAAAAAAAGAAATAAATAATATTTTCACCAAACACAAACGAGTGGAAGATTTGTTTGTTTGATTTCAAGCTTCAGAGGATTCTGGGTGAATCCCTGCGGTCCAAGTTTACTCTAGAAATCAGACTGAAGACTATATTCTGATTATTCTTTTTATTAAATATATATATATATATATGTATATAAAAATATGTATATAATTACAACATTATATGCAAAGCATTAATTATGGTGATGTAGTGACCTTACAATAGATAATTTGATCTTGTAACAGAAAACTTTCTAGTAGTTGAATATTTTCCAATTATTGAAAACATTATCTTAACATTTTTGTTCTTTGTATTATGGCGTTATGCTGATTTTAATGAAGATATTTACTTTATAATACATATGTACACGGAACTCGTATGCGATAATTATCATCAGCGTAGAGTTCCACTTGATTATTACTTACAATAGTACAATTACTACATTTGATGGAGTTTATACGAACGTTGTGTAAAATTTAGCTTAGGTATCGTACATACGTTATTGCTATATCTAATATTATTACTTATAATTGGTATTAGTCTGTATTTGCGTTGCTGTAGTGTACGTTTTTTACATAGCGTATCACGCGTCACATATCGAACCTTTCATCAAGTCCAACATAAACAAAATCTAATTTTCAATATTGAAATAAATAAGAAGGCGAAAAGGTATTCGCTGGAATTTTATCCTCAAAGTCCTCATTCCAAAGACCTTCTCAAACGAATGGAAAACAAATAGGAATAAACAGTTCATATGCCACACTTGATAAAAACTTTTTATGTGCGGTAATTTATCGTGTAAACCTTAATTACGTAATTAATATCGATTATTCTATATCCCAATACACAACTGGAATTATACTATATGGCAGCTTTGTCGTGTATAAAAGTTTAATTTTCCTAATGTGATTATTATTTAGGTATCGTTTGAATGGATCGATCTATTCGTTTAGAGCGTTAGAAAATAATTATCAATTAGATTATATTAAAACTAAAAATATTTAGAAACTACTGATAAATGGGTCAAACGATATTTGGAATGACTTTTGGAAAATGCAATAATGAATGACTATGAATCAGGAATGTGAATAGAGAGAGTGTCAAAGAGAGAGACTTAAATTCGACCGAAATCTAAGTAAATACATACTTCAGTTTTTAAACAAATATTTTAAACAAACATTCTCGGAGAGCGGCTATTCGATCAAATTATTTAATAATCTCGAGTACTTCGATTGTCAGACAATTGCTTTCGGTGTCATGTCGCTATTATATGTGATAATAATGTGGAATACGATGAATGGGTGACGGCGAATGCTTTTTTTTAGTAACGGAGAATACCTTGCGTGAATTGAGCAAACAGATTTGTGACTCCTCAATTTTGATGGCAATTATGTATTCATCGTGTGTAAAAGGTGAAAAAAAAAGCACCAATCTATTCATATTTTCAAGTGCTAGAGAGAAAAATAACATCCGTTGAAATACCAACTTAGCGATTAAACCGATATGGCAATAACTTTGAATCGTATCAAATAGGCACACGATATGTAAATTCCATAATTAGACCGTCTATCCACCGTTGCAAAGGTGTAAAATGCTCTTCGGTAATCGAATAAAATAAAGATTTGGAATGTATCCTTAAAATTAGTAGATTTCCTTCCATCGACCCGATCATAAGCTTGTTGAAAAAAATCTTTTCATTAATCAACGATCAATCCATTCAAACGAATAAGAGAACCGTTATATCAGTCGTGTAGCTGTGCCGTGATAAAGTAGTTGTTTTGCGCTGATATTCGACCAGAAAATCAAAGTCTCATTCTAACATCGGCACGAAAGTCTTTTCCTAAAACTTGACAGCACCCATCGAAACATGGAAAGATCTGACCAGGGAAGCGTCCCCATATCAAACTCTTGGACAATGTTAGGCAATGGGTACCGATATCAAGTTTTACAGATGAAATGGACAAAATTAGAGAGCACCGTGTACAGATGGTGCGATATATACTATAATCACGTGATATGGTGTTCTCGTTAGATTTACCATTTTCTATCGACCTTTAGGTCCGACTAGCCGACCGGATCCAAGATCTCCGCCTTTCTCTACCAAAAACTGAGCATGTTTGTGATTAAATTCTCAGAAGCTGAGTGCACACCGAATTTATAAATACGTTTATAAACTTGGTGCGAATACAGCCTCAAGGATCAACCAAAACGACGAGTGAAAGGCGAATCTATTACATCCTCGTATGTCATTCGTCCCATAAACAGTTTTGTTTCAATTGGGAGTAGTAAGAGAACATGAAACACTTCTTGCAAGTCTTAATTCCGCATCGATAAGAACTAGCCGCCTTTTTCCCGTCCGATTTACCCTTGCAGAATTTAAGTCCGCAAGGATACCATCCGATGCAAAGTTCCAACGAACATGTACAAGGAGCCCAAAGATTAGCTGTGTCTGCACACTTGGTCTGAGACACAGGCTTCGAGCTGTTTCCTGCCTGCCCGGACACCACGGTAAAGTTGTGGGCCGCCGCCATCAGAGCCGCTTCCGAAGAACCTGAGGAACAAGAATAGTTAGAAAAGAATATTTAGAATCGTTATACATCGTCTTGCCAAACTCACCAGGCCTCTGCACCCACTGTTTGAGATCCTCGTTCCTCGTGTACGTCGTGTAAGCAGCCTCCGCGCACAGCGACGCCACGTGCTTAGAGATCACCCCAGACCTGGTCACGTCCAGGAATAAATCCATCGTGTAATTACTGTGGCCTCTGTCTTCGTCGGCGATTCTTATAGTCCCAGGATTCTTTTGTCTGAGTTTAGACATCGCGTCCGAGGATATAAAATCCATCTTGTAAAAGTGATTGACGAAGCACATGACCTGGTACTGGTTCTGACCCCGCTCCTCTTCCCCCAGTACCAACGCCTTTATCACCTGGACTTCCTAATATTGAATAATCGGTGAATAATCGAAAATCTCGTCAACGTGTGAATAGAGACGGAGAAAACTTACGTTTCTGAAGTCGATTAGCTGCGTGACCAAGGTTCCGTCCGATCTTTGAAATTCTAGAGTTATCGTGTCGTCGGTGACATTGGACGAGATTGTCTCGAGGAGAATATCTCCACCCTAAAGTAACGCAAGTTTTAGGTTAAGTGGAGTAACGAGCGTGAAAGTTGAACTTACGAGCTAGGATAATTTTGGGCTTATCAATCGCGATATTCTTATTGACATTGTTACCTGGTTTCTGACGTTTATCAACAAATGGGGTCTGCAAATACCGAGCAGGTACTGAGCCACTACGAGACAAAGTAGTGCCGTTTCACCGAACGTCTTCATTTTTGTGGAGAGTTTTTGTTTCGTGTGGATAATTGCGATCGCACCTGACACACGCGGCTACGTTTTCATATCGAGTAATCAACCGGATATTTACTCGATACTACTATATTCTATATTTAGACGATTCATTCTGTGATAGATTTCACATTTTCTGGGAAACCTCGCGTCGACTTCCTACTCGGGAAGTCATCAAGTCAAGTGACGCTAGCAGACGCCAGTGAACGCGACACGTGGTGGCATCTGGTGGACGAAAACGAACTAATACACGTCGAATACGATTAAGAGCATGCTGGAGTCAGGCTTTACCCACCGTACCCGGTTTTCACTTGTTTTCACTGATATCAAAGCCTACGCGTCACGAACGCGAAAAAGAATTAGTTAGCGGTATTCTATATTGAATTCCGAAGATTCATATTGCAAAACTTCTCTATTTCATGCACTAATAGAGAAATTCTATCGTATTCTGCATAAAATGATAAACGCCCAATATGGCCGCGACCACGAGTTGACATCGACAATTATCATTTTATGCAGAATACAATAGAATTTCTTTATTAGTGCATATAAAGAAGTTTGTGCAATATAAATCTTCGGAATTCAATATAGAATACCGATAACTAATTCTTTTTCGCGTTCGTGACGCGTAGGCTTTGATATCAGTGAAAACAAGTGAAAACCGGGTACGGTGGGTAAAGCCTGACTCCAGCATGCTCTTAACAGCGCGGAAATTTCGATTTAGGAGATTCGTGTACCTCCAGAAGTTCAATTTTTGATTATTGGATTGATTTAATGTTGATTATTGGATAATTTATCGAAGATTTTGGCGTCAAAATGAATTTTTAGGATACAAAAATTTATCTGCATGTGAAGTGCAAAATTAATTCCTTTTTTTTCACGATCATAAAATATAATGACTGCAGCCAAGTCAAAAAGCAAAATAAATAAATTGAATGTTATAAAAAATTGTCAGCTCATTAATTATGTATACTACAGCTTTTCTTTCAGGAAAAGCTCAGATCTAAGGTCTGTATATCGGAATATATCGGACTCGACGAACCAAATTAATTTATCCGCGTCTTATTTATATTCCTTGATCTATCTATTCTTGCTACATTAAGGAAAATAAAAATGTATTTATTATTTCCATCGGTTATTATATAATTACTCATATAATTCCAAGGACCTAAACATTGGTAGACCTTATAGCAATTAAAGTGAGACAGGGCGCTACCTCACTGAGGTTGAAAGCAGGGTTGCTTTTTCTTTTCCTTTGCATTTTTCTCGCGAATTTTTCTCAAACACCTGAATAAGGCCTAAACTGTATCAAATTTATCTCTGATCTCTGATCCCTGGATTGTAAATTACAAATATATAAACGCACCAGGAAGACTGAAATAAATTTCAATGTTTAATTTCAATAATTGTTGTATCTGAAAGCGATTCCTTTCATGAACAATGTATCGAATATCGCCGAGTGCATTGAACTTGATGCTACGAAATTTTCAGCGCGAATCGTTATAACTAGTTCGATCAATAAAAAGAGAGGAAAATAAATAATGAATAATTTGGCACATTAAACTTTGCAGGAATGCATAATTCAAGTTCAATTATACGGTCGTAAATGTGAATGTTTAGTTCCGAACAGCTGAGTTATCTGGTTCAAAGTTTTACCACCGCATAAAATGAAACGGTCATTTCACCATGTATTCTATATGTCGACATGCCAGCGTGCGGTATTTAATGTATTCTATAAAACGACTGGGTATATAGAAGCTTTGTCAGTTATCAATAAACGTCACGTAGCCTGCGATCAAACGTTCGATACAGTCTATATCTTTACAGGCGAGTGCGAACTTTATAACCGCATCCATTGCTGAAGTTACCTCGTGCGAACACCATCGTTGCATGTCGGAGTAGCGGAGTATAGCTAAGTCGTAACTAACACAATACAAATTGTGTCAAGGGTTTCGGCCCCATGGTCCAACTTTGCAACGATGCTTAAAAGTTACTCCGTTGCATCAACACGGACACGTAGTCGCGTCGTTTGAATTCAGATATTACCTAGAACTCAAGTTTTTGCCGTCTACACTTTTAAGCTCATTAAAACTGCCCCGAAAGGTAATCGTAACTTTCGTAACCGACCGAAAGACCGAGTTGAAGAAAATTCAAACGTTCAGAGTTGAACATACGCAGAGAGCAAGAATTCGCAATGTCAGATACAATTTTAGATATTTTTTTTACAAAATTTTCGGATCACCATCCTGAACGATCAATCGTGTCAGATTTCTTATATCACATTTTTTTTAATTCGTGCCACACAAATAAATAGTTTTATCTTCAATATGGAAATTTCAGAGTTGAACAACTTCTACAATATCCAATATTTTCGGTTGAAATTTGGTGTGCTCGATCAGTCCACTGTCCTGAACGATCAATCGTGTCAGATTTTTGATATCCCACTCTGGGCTGCGTACGGAAATTCGTCAAGGTTCAAATCTCGTTTTCCCGCGTTGGGCCGTACAGCGTATTCATTGGAACACGAAACAGCATTCAGAAAAAAATCTCCAGATCTCTGTGACCGATTCTTCTTCCAGCCACTCAGAGCGGTGGAGCCCCCCTTAACAGGGCGCGATTACTAAAACGAAGAACAGTCTCTCCTGATATAGAATCCCCTTTCGTCGCATGGAAGAAAAATTGTACGTAAAGGGCTCCGTTTGAATAACAATGAGGCAAATTATACGAAATGGGATAAAGAAAGCTTCGGCGCATTTAGCGGGAGAGAAAAAACGCTGACGCAAAGAGGGGTAACGTTCGAGGATTTCGTGCGTGTGGGTTTTGCGAAATTCGCACCGTGCATCGCAGTGCACTTCACCCCTCGGAGTCGTGTTCGGCGGGGGTTTAATCTCCACAAGACAACGACGAAGAGTCGAAGACGTCGGTGGCGCGGGCGAGGCGCGGGCAACGGAGGTGTTGTTGGGTCGTGCAGGGGGTGGTTCGTCGACGGAGGAGAGCGGAGCGCGTATTTATCGATTTCCCAGACGTAGGCTGCGGCCATGTTGGTTCCTTTGATCAGGCGCAGTCGAGTCCCTCCCCAAGAGTATCACGCATAGATTTTCCGACATCTACACCGTCGTGTTTCGCAGGGTGTAACAATGTACTTATAAAACGGATTATTTTCGGTGAAATATCAACCGCAACTGTGATCGTAAACATCGGCAAGAGGTAGCTAACGCAACCCAAAAACAAAAACAGTGAGTACACGTCTTTTGACCATATTTCGAAAATAAGGGTCCTCAAGCTCCGCGATACCTTCGTTCACCTAGAGAGCTGCTGACTCTCGAATACTTGGCTTTAGTCTTGTTTCATCTCCAAGATTATCATCACTCCGTCATTAATTGTTTTCAAATCAATCTTAGCTTAGCCCATGTCAACTTTTTCACCTGTGTACAAAAACATTTTCAATCAATTCTCAGAAGACAAATTTGAACAGCCCCGCGATACTTACCACGAACATTTTAACGACCTCTGTAGATGGATGTGGCGGCTATTTCGCAGTATTGGCAATTAAGATTGGGATCAAATCGGAAAAAGGTTTCATTGGTTCTTAATATTACGCAGGCACTAGATGATAAACTGTTCGAAAAGGTACCCTGCATCTCACTTCCATGTGTCATTTTATGGTACACAAAGTAATCCGAAGCCAATTCAAGTAGATGAGCAAAAAAAGTCTTCTCGATCGAAGAAATTCGACGACGTGATGCAACGTTCGTAGTAGCTGCTCCAGTTACAGTTTACCATTTACCCTAGAGATTATCGAAGAATATTTAATCAGTGTCTGTGCACGAATATTCGCAGTTTTACCGTCCGACATGCCCAGGATAAATTTACGAGTAAATCGTGAAGGGTATAAGGTACAAGTCGCACGCGATCACCCGCCGACTTTTGATAATCTCTTAGCCCCGCGGGCGACCGCCATTTTAACCTGAATTTCGTCGTAAAAGAATCGACAGGATTAAACATTGTCATTTTTAATATGATGCTGTTTTTTTTTTTGTGTTTATGTGGGTACCGCCATGCGCATATAAATAATGTATTCATCAGACACACGTGAGTGTCTTAAGAGAGGCGAGATTAAATTTAGTTCGTGATAAGAATGGGAGATAATCCCCTTCGAACGTGAAGAAGTAAATCCAGAAGCTCTCAAAGACGCTGCTAATGTTTACAGCGTCGTTAGAATCCAGTACTTATCTGTATATTAATTGTCGTTAGCACCGGTAACCCGATACGATACGACCTTCCGGCCTTAGCCAGGTAAAATCAGTCCAGATTTACACACCGTGATAGCTAAAACCACACGGTCACAAACACCCTGCCTCTCGCTTATTGATTTTAGACGCCCCACGTTGGCGAACGTTGTAATATTTTTAATATCGATTATCGACCCCATTCACAGAAAATGTCGTATAGATACGATTTTCAATCGACCGTGCTTTATATGCACTTAGTATATCCATTAGACAGTTCCCTACTATTGGCTCAAATTATACGTCACAGTGGTGATTGATCAAAGCTTCTTCTTCTACTGTACGACTGGAAAGTTCATCTAGTACCAGAATAAACACTCCGTCAAAGTCAGCCAGAGATTCACCTTTCTAATTCGCGAAGAAAATATTGGCACCCGAAACTCGGTCATCCATGGATTCCATCGCACACAGAGAATCGAGGCTCACGATGAACTCGAATAATAGTACCTTATATTTTATTGCTAAATCCTGAGTGAATTATGCAGAATAAATGAGATCCTGCGTTCTAAAAGTAAATATGAAACTTTAAATCCAGCTTGTCAATGAGATACAATCTCGCGGGCATTAAAGGCCTCGTTTTTATCTAGATCCTCGAGGATCACTGAGCAAAGGGAAAATGCTGCGGAGAAAATTGCTTAGGGTTCTTAGAAGGGGATATAGAAGATTGTCAGGGTAAAAAAAGAAGAGGTAAGGACTCTGATTATTCGAGGTTCTTGAAGCTAATTATAATTTTCGATCACCTTTTACGATCACCAGCTTGTATAATGATACCAAATGCGAATTGATCTCCCCTATCGCGTTCGCACAACGTACAGACGTGACGTTCCGCAATAGCTTGCAGTTGACCATGTATAATTAATTATTGAACTCGTAATATAGAATTACGCAAATAACCCAGTGGTCGATATACGTTCCATGAATAAATATGCCCTCGTACATTTGCGATCAGGAATTCTGGGATTTCGGCAAACTTCCCTCGGCTCTGAATACGTCGGTGCGGTAGTTCGACATTCTGCATGTTAATTAGCACTCCCGGATTTCAAGAAGCAAGATGAGGTGTAGGTAATCTCTGTGGAGTTCACACCACGGTAGGTTTATTGGAACTAAAGAATTCAACGCGAACGTAAATCAAGATGAGAGTATTTGGCGGAATTCATAAAGCATTCAGAACCCTTTCGAAGCTCGGGCTTATCGGGTACCAGGTGGCATGGCGGAGCGATAGCTGTTAAAAAATGTACAAAACTGGGTCAACATTCGCTGAATTCGTTCAGTGAATTCGCACATCTGCAGTGAGATAAGTCTCTGGGTGTTAACTGGAAGACCCTCCGAAGGGTGTGCCGGAATCTCGACGATTTATAGAAAAATTGCGTTTGAACTGCATTGAACTCTTTTGGGACTACGTTGCTGAAAGGATGTTCATCTCGTATTCGAAACTCGGATGTAACTTTCAGGAGCTTTCGTGTGGAAATGGGAATTAAATTGGGCGAGCATGAGACGTGAAAATTATCAAGAGTAGAATATACCGCCGCCACTTCAGAGGTCTCGGATATTCGAAACGTTGGTTTACGCTTCGGCTGCGACGCCGTCGGGTCTATACTGCGTGGGCGCTCAAACTAGCTCCAATTTCATTTCAGAACGTTTCCCTTGCGCAAAAGCCTCCCTTGGGAATGTCCAGAGCGAAGACACATGGTCGAATCAGTAATATTGAGCCATGTCCAACACAATTCATGTTTCCGATTCCAGGCTATCAAAAAAGCCGAAGAGTGAGTTTGGGAAAAGCAAACACGAGATTGAAAGAAATTGATCGAGTAGCACGCTATTGCTGTTTAATTGGCCTTCTTTGTCCGGGTTCAATCGAATCAGAGGATTCAGAAATGCTTTCACAGTAAATTGCGTTATTGTATATTCATCGGAAAGGTACCCCACAGATTCCCATACATCTCGATCTGTGCTGAGCACAATCCACTCTTTCTATGTATACCAATAATAATCCCAGTATCCCAGCTCGAGTGGTCCTTTGCTGGGACGCAAAAGCCCTTCAAATGATAAAACTTCCTTACAATTGATTAAATCAGAGTTCGAGAATTCTCCATCTTCCTTATCTCCGGTTCTCTTCAAAGCAGCGTAATTAGTTTCTACACAGTCGGTATGAAAGTGTTGAAAAATTGATCAGAGAAATGTATCGCGAAATCCCTAAGGGGATGAAGGACTCTGAGCCTCGGGACCAACCGGAGGAAAAATCCTCCGCGTAACAGCTTGGCAATCCCAAGGTTGTCGTCGATCTATACCCATCCGTTCTCCACGGATTGGCTGCCCACTGGTTTTGGCAGGAATCCTTCGCGATACTGGAGCCAAAAGGAAGGAAGAAGAATGTCTGTGACGCAATGTCTCTCTTTAGGGGAAGGATACACGGGAAGGAAACAAAGAAAGGGACTAAAGGGGGGAAAAAGCACAGAGAGAGGGAGAGATTATCGGGTAAGAGAAGAAGGGATGGGGCAGTGGGGGCAAGGACGATGTTAGAAGAGTTATCGCAACCCCCGGAGAATCGTCGAGCGGCGCCCTCTCTACCGCTAACTCTGACCTTGGTGTTTGCTCCATTTCTTGTATCCCTAGCTCACATTGCGCGCACGCACGCCGACGCACCATTCGATAACTTACTCGCAAAAGCTGAGTTGTACAGTTATCGGTATTTCTATAATTTAACAGCTTCTTACCGGAAGTTTGGGACGCCTTTCCCGATTCGTGATTGTCTGACCGAGCGGCTGTTCAATAATTTTTTAGTGATTTCACGTCCATTTCGGTCGAAAAGCTCCGCGATTTCATCCAATCGAAATATTGTAGCGACAGAAATACAGGTGTGAATCATAATCGATTCAAGTGTCGTTGCAGTTGCATCGTTTACAAATCGTGAGAATTTTTTCAAATTATTCACAGACCGTGAAACAATGATCGGTTACGTTTGTGCAGGAAAACTTGTCGAACACTGTGCAGTGGCTGACTTTTGAATGCGACAAACGGTATTAGTCGACTATACATAGAATTGATTGATTTTGCTGTTTCTTCTGTTGGTGTAATTTTATAGAAAATGCCGGTGATCAAGAGAGACGCCGAGATTGAGGAAAAGTCTGAAATCGTTACGACAACGCTTGCGACTGTCGCAAATTCGACGACGATTAGATCCCTTTCGACTACCGTTGAAGAGGTAAAAGCCGGTAAGTTTCATCCGCTGCTTGTCCTATAACAAGTGATAGTACTTTGTCAGCGAGCTCTCAAAAATGATTTCGAATTCGCAACAAGATTGCAAATGAGGCGTGCATGGCAAAATGAAGAATGTTCAATGTAAAATTGAATCTATATTTTTACTGAACTTGTTTCGAAAGAAAGAAGACTATAAGTTAGCCTTTATTTGGTAAAGTCACTCGAAGTATATAGAGCATATTTTGTCTTTTTCGTCAGAAATCAGAATTATGGAAATTTTAGACAATGCATAGGATATGGTGCAGTTGAGCCTATGGGTCGAATAAGGGCTTAAGTCGATTCAAGTTTTGGCAGAAAGAAGGCAAGTGAAGATTCCACTGTCATAACTGGAGCACGTTAACAGTTGCCGAAGACATCCAGGATTCAGAGGGTGCATAGCTGAGATTATACAAAATACCTGGATCAACGTATCTGATAAAATGACTCTATTCGACTTAAGCCGTTATTCGACCCATAGGCTCAATCGTAGATATGACAAATTTACGATTTGGTACATGAATAAAACTTCCAATACATGTAAGGAAATTCACGACAGCAATTCGTAACGGTGTTCTAAGGGTTCTAAAGCAGGAACAAGAATTCAATATCAAATCCACAATTGAATCAACTTCTTCATCTTCCTTTTCAGAAACAAAAAATGAAGCGACCACGGAAGCCGCCAACAAGGTGCTCGCGGAGATTGAAAAATTGGGGAAAGAGGTCGCGAAGGAAACCGGCATGCCCCCATGGGCCATAGTCGCCATTTTGATTGGTAAATCCTCATCTCGAATCAAATTGGAAAGAAAATTGTAACCGTCATTGCTATAATCTAACTGCATTTCCTTTTCTTGTGAAAAGCTGTCGGAGTGGTCGTTTTGGGAATATGTTTCTGCTGCATAAGAAGATGTTGTCGCAAACGACGTTCAAAGGACGGAAAGAAGGGACTGAAGGGTGCGGTGGACCTAAAGTCGGTGCAGCTCCTCGGCAGCACGTACAAGGACAAGGTACTTATCCGTTGTCTGTGTCAAGTGTAGAGCTTAGGCAAAATTTTTTTATACCCGTTGGATCCACTTAACCTTGTCCAGGTTCAGCCCGATATGGAAGAACTTACCGATAATGCCGAGGAACCCGACGAGGCAGAGAGCAAACACAGCGAAGTCAAACTCGGAAAGCTCCAGTACAAGGTGAGCTCAAATCGGCATCCCTACGTAGATAGACCAGTCAGATTCCCAGTAATCGATTCGGAAGACCTTGACGGATACTCGCTGGCGCCACACAACGATAATTTAAATACAAAGGAATTGCATTCGAGTCAGGATTCAATTATCGAGAATCGAAGATCGACGTTACTCGAGCAATTTGATAACGCTCCAGATGTCAAAACTGAATGTTCCACGCTAATTGAGTTTATCTTGACTCTTGCAGCTGGAGTACGACTTCAATTCCAACAGTTTGGCGGTGACGGTTATCCAAGCCGAAGAGCTTCCAGCTCTTGACATGGGCGGCACGTCTGATCCTTACGTAAAAGTTTATCTTTTACCGGACAAGAAGAAGAAGTTCGAGACCAAAGTTCACAGGAAAACGCTGAACCCTGTATTCAACGAAACCTTCACGTTCAAAGTGAGCAGAACCCACATGCACATCGAAGGGCCTTGAACCAATTCCATAATCGCAACTTTCATCGTTACAGAGCGTTCCGTACGCCGACGCGATGAACAAGACTCTGGTCTTCGCGATCTTTGATTTCGACAGATTCTCGAAGCACGATCAGATCGGCGAGGTCAAAGTTCCGCTGTGCCAGATCGACTTGGCCCAAACGATCGAAGAATGGCGTGAGCTTCAGGGTGTCGAGGGTGAAGGTGGTCAGGTAAGCCCACAAGCATGTTCGACAACCAATATCCGCCGGAAGCCTCGATTGAAGATGATTTTATTCTTGTTCAATGCATCAATCAGGACAACAAGCTGGGTGACATCTGTTTCTCTCTCCGGTACGTCCCTACGGCTGGTAAATTGACGGTTGTTATTCTCGAGGCGAAGAACTTGAAGAAGATGGACGTCGGTGGACTCTCGGATCCCTATGTGAAGATAGCTCTGATGCAGAACGGCAAACGATTGAAGAAGAAGAAGACGTCGATCAAGAAGTGCACCCTAAATCCATATTACAACGAGTCATTTTCATTCGAGGTGCCCTTCGAGCAGATCCAGGTAAAATTCGATTTTTGATTATTGAATTCGAAAATACAGTGTATTGACCGGTTTTGCGTTTATCAAATTGCAGAAAGTACAGTTGGTAGTGACGGTGGTAGATTACGATCGCATCGGTACTTCGGAACCGATTGGAAAAGTCGTTCTCGGTTACAACGCGAGCGGAACTGAACTGAGACATTGGTCAGACATGCTGGCATCGCCAAGGCGTCCAATAGCGCAATGGCATACTTTGAAAGACCCGGAGGATGGCGACAAGAAGGACTAAAATTGAACGAATTCTTAATAAGGTGAGATAATTGATAACGAAATTGAAGCTTTCATTTATTTCCGTTCGATTAAATCTCTAAAACAAAGTCACTTTACTTTTCATGTTATCAGGAGAATTGAAGAGATATAGAGAAAGAGAGAGAAGGGAAGCCAATCGAATATGAGAAATTTGGATGGTTAATCCGTTGGTATAAATAACAAAACAAATACTTAGTAGATATTAATAACCTATAATGAAACTAAATAACGATTAAAAAAAAAAAAGATTAATAAACAAATAAATAAAAAAGCAGAAAAAAAAGATAGAGTTAATAATATGTTCTCATGGAGTGTAGTGTCTTGTATATATATCTGCTATACTTCTCTCTGTAGTTTTATCATTGAATTAATTTCAATATACATAAAATAACGTGTCCTTTAATGAGATAAATAATTAATAAAGGCATTGGCAAGTCTTCGTCTGACTCATATTTACGCGTAATAGTGATTGGACAATATCGAAGCAATTTAGATTATAATATCAGTTTGTCCCAAATTGCGATTTATAGGGATGGGGGGCAAAACTCGGGCCCCTAAATTGCCTGGGGAATTATTAATCTCGGTTGTTTAACCTTTCCGAGAACGTGTACTTCTCTTAATCTAAAAGAAAATTAATAATCTCGTATACTCGCGCATGTACCAGCTTATGTAACCCCGGTATTACGACCAACTGAAATATAATCAAGGAAATTGAAATTAATCTTACTTATATAAACGTGTATAATATCGTTCAACTTTATGAATATCGGTATAAGTGTGCGAATACAATAAAGAGAAGAAAAAAATGAATAAATAAACTATATAAAAAACGCTTTATTCGTTCAATCAACGCCATGTGTAACAAGATCAGGATGAAATTACGAATTCACATGCCATGTCGCACGAAATACATCATATGAGCTCTCTTTCAAATTCTTTTTATACCTATACGTGAGAATGATCGTCAAAACCAATCAAGTCTCGGTATGTTCCACTCGCTGAAATACATCACGTTGTTCCTTAGCCTCGGGTCAATGCCTTTATTCGATATGTATCTGTGAACCCTACGATAATAACCCGTATCAATCCATTTCGCGTGAAATTGAGAAAAAATCGTCAACGATTCAGCGAATAATCAATCGCGGACCAGACGTTATTTGAAGTAAAACAAAAACGGAGATTACTCGCGTCCCAATTTCACTCGTTACTGTTACCTTAACTTACGTAATTGTTACCTTTTTTTTCAATTTATCAATCATTTATCTAAGAAAATTGGTATTGAAAATTGTTCGTGAAACACGATGTGAGAAGTCCGCTGTCCCTTCTCTTGGCACACTGCATCAGGCCTATACGCGTTCTATCATTCCGCTCATCGGCCAGGGTCTGTACCCACAATTGAGAGAGAAACTGATTTGATAACAATTGCGATTGCGAACGTAAAGGTCATTCAATTACCATCCGCGTGTATTCAGAACCGATGTCAATACACCAATTATATACAGTGCTGATTATATATCATATATGGAAGACAAAAGACGATGACCGATTGTTCGTCGAAATTCGCTACTCAGGGATAATGACACGAAGCCGAAATCAATGAAATTGAATACAAGATCGATGAGAGACATGAATTTTAGTAAAATAATAAACTGACAACGTCGACGATCGCTAATTGAAGTTAACAATCAGTCTGCTACGTTCAATTGGTTGAATTGGTGGCGATAATCTGTATAGCAGGGGTTGTGGTAATTGAATAGGGATTGAACTCGGTTGTTTAGAGTCAGTTCGAAGTTGGTTACAGCGTCGTTGAGTGTTTGGTGATGATCAGAAAAATTGATCGAAAAAAAGAATGTAAAATAACCTGCGAAACTGGGTGTTTCCACATTCTTCCATTTTTTTGTGCGTGCTGACTGTTGTTGCACTACCAAAAACCGTGTAACGCATTTGTCACATTTATGTGTTATTATTATAACCCCGATATCTGAATCGATTGCACATAAATCACGAAAAGCTCCCCCTCACATTTTTACTCCGGAGCAAAAAACTGCTCAACCATTCATCGAACGATCCTTCCGAGTCAGATATAAATTTACTCATTTTATACGTACGAATTTCATCGCGTAATGAAAGCCCAGAATTTTTATTGAACACTCTATAGTCCATCACGGAAGGTAATTAATTGGCATAGATGCAAACGAGAAGAAGAAATTAAATAAAAAAAGAAGAAAGAATTAAATAAGTGAAGACATTTAATAAAAAAAAATACCTACTTACATAGAAGCGTGCAGTTTAGTATATGCGAACGTAATTACATCGCCGTAGACTAGAAACACCGATAGAAGTGTTAAATAGCCGTTATTCATTCAGTTTCTGGTTGTGCTGGACCCTTTATTGAATTATTCCGCGATATATTTCAGACGAACCTAAATAGTGAAATAGCACTGTAGACACCATCGCGTCCAGCATTTAATTTCTTTATATATTTTGGTTCTATCGTTTCAGCAGGACCAAATAATAATTATAAACAATTTATTATTAGACAGTTAAAACTGATGATGATGTTAGCAAGAATTCAGGATGCACAACTGAAAAAACAGAGAATTTTACCATTATAATTAGATGAAAACAGATAACAAAAAAATAAGATGAAGAGAGTGACATTGGTCGAATGATTAGAGAGCATGTAATTTGTTTAATTGGGCCTCGTCAGATTTATGCAGAATGAGACAAATCCTGAGATACATGAAGCTCGCACAGTTATCACGAATTCTATATTAATATACCATTCATAACATTTAGCGAGAAATCAATAATTATAATTCACTCGATGTGTAACAACAAAAGTGAATATCTTCAACATTCACGTACTTTCTCTAATAAATATTTTGAACAACCACA
>JAFFZH010005031.1:0-10007 GCA_018420115.1 Euura saliciscinereae
GCCCTTCATTGAGTTTTTCTACGTCACTGATATCAATTTCACATCAATCGAATGTTTTTTGGCTGAGAAAATAGCGTTTGAAAATTCCAAGTGTAAATCATATCGAGGTCACGTGACTTTTATTTCACGGAGCGATTGTATTGAAAGGTTGTTCCATAAAAAAAATTCCGGTTGATCAGGTAACTTCGTAGACATTATCGTTGGAATCAGCATAGAAAATCACTTATTATTGCATCCTGTCAGACTAAACTCAATTTATGTTCTGAGAAATCTACCTACGTATATCCGTTGATATAAAAAGCGATGTTGTCTAGATATTCTTTATGACGGTATATAAAAATAACAGTACGACAATATCCAGAACAAAGTTCGCCAGTCTTTATTTATAGGGTACCTATCTGAATATATTTGTATACACTTTGCGGAGTGATTCTTCGGTAATCTAGATTGTAGACCATCGAATTTTTTTTCTATTGGCAGTGAATAACTAATTCCTAATGGTATTCCTTGTACTTGTACAAACATATGCATAGTATACGAACATGTAAAACCCCAATTGATAATGTGTATATGTTATAATTAAGAATTGTACAAACTTTGATATAGCTGCTTTTTTGTTTTGTTTTTTCTTACATAGTAGTACCGAACTCTAATTCCAAGGATTTTAATCTCTCTGATAATCCAAGGTGACGTTGAACTATAATTTGATCACATATTCGACGTTGTGTGACTACGAAGGCTGGACTGCATGAGAGAGGTGTGTGGTCGGAGCAGTGGATCCGCGTAGCAATCTCCACCAGATGTGGCCCGTCTTTCTAAATTCAATAACTTGATGTCGTTACCAAGTTGAGCACACCTAGAACGTAAATTCAAAGCTCGTAACGTGCGTCATCTGAATGGGTTCAATAATTGAACCATTTTTTGTGTATCACCGGTCCCTGCATAATTCGATTTTCTCGCACCTGGTCGCAAAATGTCATTTTTCATATCCCTTGAGCGGGCGCAAAACAGATCTTTTCGGCTTTCGGGGGCTAAGTCCTGTTTTGCACCCGCTCACTCGAACTGAAAAGAGCCATTTCTGCAGATCGAGTGTTAAGAAGAACGTTGTGTGGATCACGGGTGCAAAGCTATTTTGACGAGTGTGCTGCAAGCTGTGCCGCAAGTTTCACACCCGCAAAATAGTTCTTTGTGCCCTTGATACACAATGCACGATATTTAGATTGCTGTGAAGATTGAATACACTTACTCGATCAAACTGTGAGTTTCATGCGCAGCATTTTTATTGGTGGTAAACAGTACCGTTCCGTAAGGAACATTGTTATTCAGGACACCATTGTAGACTAATAAATCGTCGACCAGTATCTGTCGATGGAGATATCTCCAGTTTATTATACACACAAGCTTGGCAGCTTAATGGAATTACAGTCGCGATGCGTATACTTACACCAAACTCTTTAACGCCGCGCTGCGGAGTTTTCTTATAGTTCCACAGCTTAATCATCGATACCATGATCGGTGAGTCGAATATGATGTAAACTCTATTAGTCTAACATTGAAAACAATATTGAGAAGTTAGCGATTCGACAAGAAAATGCTTCATGCTCCGAAGGGGACAGAATTTTGTATGATCTATTGGAGAACACCCGGTGATACTTTTACAAGATCATGTACCTGATTTGGCAAAATTGGAGCCAGCCACATGTGATGACCATCTGTGGTGTCATTCACTCCATCTACTAATTTATCAGGAGTTCGAACGTCGTTATCTACTCCCTCAATGACGTTCACACTTTCTGGGTAAGCAGCAACATCTAGCAAGTAGTTTTTCGAATGAGTTGATTCTCAAGCAGAGAGGTATTCGAGGAGTATTCGAATACTGTTCTTTGACATACTTTCCTGTAATATAGATTGATATTCGTTCAAACTTACTATCTTTTGTTAATTGAATTAGGTAGCCGTTGGAATCGTACATTTGGATCCCAGCCAGCCCAACGTAATAAGGGTCGCCCCAAGTGGAAAAGATAATGAATTGATAGACGAATCCTTGCGGCATCATTGGAGCTTCGTAGTCCGTATCCACAGCACAGATGAAGGCTGAAAAATGCAATTGTCCATCGGCAAATTACGTCTCGAAGAATTGAGATTCATGTCTAATTCTCACCTTTCGATAGTGTGTTAGATAATTTAGGCTGATCTTTGGAGGCTTCGGTGATCAGAGACTGATTAGCGAAATTGATCTCATGGACAAAGTCATAGTGGCAACAACCTGGAGCTCTTCTTAGCAGAAAACCATCACGGTGATCACACAATGATCTGCCATCCAATTTAACGAGCATCTGTTTCACCTGAATATAAGTAAATCTTCCGTACATCCTTGAAATCAATATTCAATAAATATTCAGACATAAGATTGGAGCTAATTGGAAAGGTACAAACCCCACAATATGAAAGATCCGAGGAACCGTTATAATTCCAAATTCTCAATCCAGTCAGAAATATCTCTGCTTGAAACGTAATCGTTAGAGTCACCGTGTCATTAGACGAAAAATACGCTGCCCACATATGATTAGTTTCTGTAGTCAAATTGATCCCATCGATTAATCGATGCAAGTGTTCATTTCCCAGATTAGAACAGATCAAGGCCGGGGTTAGAGGAATTACGGAGCCCTGGTCTCCGATGAGTTCTATGCCACTTAGTCCTACAAGTCCAACGGAATTATCCGATTATATGAGAGTATTTTTAAGAACTCCCGATTTGTTGTGATAAGACGGCATATAAACTCTCAATAACTAATCAAAGCAGTATGTTTAGTCATACTAATCCACCGAAGGAATTCCTGAGTGTAATTTTCAGCTCACCGATGAGACTAGAATGCCCCCAGTTTGATAAGAAAATGAGTTCAATCTCTTTACAAACGTAGGAGAAGGAGTTACAGCCATAGTTGGAAGAGTTCGATTGATTGGAGCTCGCACAAGTTAGCGGACGTCCTTCCTGTTTGTGGTGTGAAACATTTTTTATTTGCCAGATTCAATTTCTGTTACGTCTTATAGTTACAAACTCATCATACTCACGCCTGTATCAGTTGTTATCGGCCGATCTGTTTCCTTTCTTGGTGATTCTATGTTTTCTGTAGCAAAAGTGTACATTGTGTCGTGCTTGGATATCAGCTCCAATATACATTCATCAGTTGTGAACAGGATTGTCTAAAAGTACACGGTAATTAAAGTTCATACTTGTTTTGAACATAGATATCAGGAAAAAATTAAATGTGGGATGCTCTACGAAGATAGATCAATTTTCTCTAACGAGATAATCGAAGTTGAATTACTGTAGGTGGAAGTTCAACACACTCAAACTCACGTCGCCAAATGAATTCATATTTCCAAATACACCTCCGGATGCTCTTGCAATTTCACCAACGAATATTACAACGCCATCCAAAGTTATACTAACGTCTCTAACTCCTCTGTAGGAATGGATTCTCGATTTGTTATAGTTCTGGAAAAAAATTATTTTATACATGCCATCTTCCATCCTCTTAACGCTGGGATTTACTACATATGCAATGCTCATAACTTATGCTGTTGTTGATATTTTTTCTAATCCTTACCCAAATTCTTATCATTGCAATATTGATTGTCTTCTCAAATGTCATATGGATGTAGTGGTGGCTTCCACTTGTGTACGGCGCAAGCCATAAATTATAGTCATCTGTGGTTTGATTCACTCCGTTAATTAGGTTGCTAACAACGCGTGGGTCTTCGTTATACTCGGGCAGTACATTAATATCTGTAGGGTCAGCCCAGATCTAGAAATGTAATTTTTTTTCGGAACGTGTCGTATACTTTGAATCCTAAGATATACGTTCAATCTTTTCCCAAAGAGAAGGTGTATGGAAACCTCTTTCGAAAATGAAAATCCCATTTATCTGTGCATAGATGTAATTGTTGCAAGTGTTGAATATTTTACCTTGTTTATGGTCGCAGATTCTCCCATGTCCGAAAATATCTCAATACCATTCAGTCCCACGTAATGTTTATCACCCCAGGTTGTTAGAATATCAATAGTTAACGTAGTTCCACGAGGAAGTTCGGGGATAATGAAATCCTGATGAACATTGTCATCTTAAATCAAACAACGGTGTACAATATAGCGACAATGTGACTGCTCAAATAGCTTATGCACTGACCTGCACTGACAGATCTTCGCTCTTGTGTGCCGAGGCAGACAAAAATGCACCAGACAATTAAGTGTTTAGATTTACGTAAAAAAATATAGTATTTTACATGGGCGAAAAACATGAGACAGTATCATCAACTTGGGATAAGAATTTTCAAAGGTCCACGGGTTACATATTTCTGCTACAGAACAGATCTTTAAAGTATGACTATGAATATCAAAGTGTCTAACGATGCACAGGCAGCGCAAATTATTCAGAGGCGAATGAAAGTTTCATATCAACACGCTGACTTATGGCCTTGTTTGGGACGCCATACTTCAGAATACCGCACACACTCGTACAAGACAAGGTGTGGTATAAAATTTTTCTTTCATTCACTTCGTTCCTACATACTGTGCTCTAGCCGGTCGAGCATGGGTTTGTAATTGAATGATCATAGACTAAATACCTGAAATTATAGTGCAATACATTTATTGAAAATTGAAGTCAGAAACATGTGAGTAACACACCAGATGTTTTACACGAGGACTGGCTACCTACCTTTGGGTGGATATCGTTCGTAATGGTACAAGGGCCGCTTGCAGTGTGACACGAGTGGGTTTGAACAGTTCTCTGCTTGGTTTAAATCATTTTGCACACATTTTTTTACAATTTCTGTGAGATTCGTTTTCGCGGTAGCCTGTATATTCAACTGTGCAACTTTATCCACGATTTGGAATTCACTGATGTCTTTCTGCGTTGCAGTAGATGTTTGACCCGAAACCGTTGCCTGGATGCGCAACCCATTTCCAGCATTGCTTTTATCCTCATCCATTCTCACTTCTATATCTCCTCTCGATGCAACGCCAGCTAAATAATCTTGTCTCCTTCTTATTATTCCTGTTGGTAAACAATAAGTTAACGTTAGATAATTCATCGTTACCACAGTTCTTAGCCTTTGGGGAAATTCCACTATCATTGTCAACTCTTGTGATACTGACCCATTGGTAAGTTTGAACTAGCATCCTCTTCCATGGACTGCAGCTGAGTGTTCGTACCTCTGTACGGCGGTATACGAATTCTAGATGACTTGCCGGTCGCCTGTTGTTGGTGTCGGAGTAGCTTTCTATTCTTTTTTGTGTGGATATCGACAGAGGAATGTTTAGTCGAAATTTGATCAATTGGTTCTTTCTGCAGCGTAGTACAACTCCACGGGTATTGGGCTTCCGACGATTGTGATTCTAGTTTCGAAGATGAATTCATGTGGTCCCATCTGGTTTTTCGATTATCCAAATCTGCACTCTTTCCAGTATCTTTCTCGTCGAGATATTTGTCCAAGGTGACAAATTCATTTTCACTTGAACTTGGTAAGCTGTACGCCGAGAGCGTCGCCAAGGCGCGGGAGAATTCATACCCACTTTTTGGTGTATTTGGAAGCGAAGTGGTGGCGGACGACTGTAGGATGATGCAGCCCCCCACACCATCGGGAGTTTCAACGGTGAAGGGCGATCCATGGGAGAGGTCATCTGTTCTGAATAACAAAGGAACAATCTGTCACCTCGGATGTGTCGCAAGAATAATATCAACCAAGGAATAATCATCGGCTGAATAGTTCCATTGGCTGATTGATCATGAATCGGTGAATACCTATTCTCTCTTTGTGTAACGTCAGGAATATCTTCAAAAACTGTTGAGTCCACCTTCAGTTCATCTGGCGTGAAACGTTTAGTTGCAAGAAAAGTAATTCTTTCTTCTGGAGCTTTCAATTTGTTCACATTCCTGAAAATTAATCAGAAATTTTTATCATGTGGGTCGAAATATTTCACTCGATGTGTGGGCAGCCAAGAAACTTTGAAAGAACTGGACATACTCAGTCATTTCAACAAGCCAGGGCGGTAGTTTGTTGAAAATTCCACTCGATTCGGAAATTGAAGTATCATCGCTCGTTACTTTGTCCATCGTTTTTAATGCTTTACTTTATTTACTGAGGCTTACGGGAATATTTAGTGATTCAAAGAATGTCATTATTACAGACAAATTTTCAAAATAACCAAATGCACAGAAAACGTCATGTCGAATTTCCGACATCCATTATAGGATAAAGAAATCGCGAAGAAAATATCACATCGTTTCTATCGCTCATAAGGTAATAGTTGAGCTATCCATGATACATGCTTTCGCGAGACTGAGCGATGTAGGTACTAGTGACAGGTGTGTTTACATCGAATAGCATAGTTGTTGCCATGGTTACGCTGAACTCATGAATCCTTCAACCTGTTGTAAGTAGAAGACGATGTTAGGATCCACTAAAATAATCAACGACACAAAGAAATTCTGATTATTTGCTTGTTTATTTTCCCTGTAACTTGCGCAAATTTCTTCCTCCAGTAATTTACATGCATGCCGATTACTATACTTTCGAAAATTTGCTCCCTACTTAGAAATATCGGAACTGAAGATCCGCTTACAGATTCCTTATTACATATTACACATGTTGTGTGAACAATACAAGTAAAATTACTTGCGTACTATCAAACTAATTTAAGTTGAACCATCACTGCGGTCTTGAACCCAGTATGGAACCACGAGGAGATCAATATACGGTGTGTCTATAGGTATACTGGTGAATATGAGTTACGTTTCACGTTTTAGGTTGAACAAATTGGTGCTAATATTGAATTTATCATATATATCATGCATGTATATATCATGCTCATTTTGATTCGTGAATTGTCCGAGTTATTCAATCTATATTTATGGCCCATTTTTTTTAATGTAATAATATATTACATCAAATCGATACGTTCCATCGTTTTCTCAACCCTGTAATATTCGTGTGAGAGTATCATAAGCAATTTGATCTTATCTATCGTTTCGAGTTGCTGATTTTCCTCCCTATTTAGCCTCCGCAAATACTTTAGGAATGGATATGTCATTACTTGTTGAACTTGTAACTTATTTTATTACTAATCATTATACAATTATGTACGCAAATGAAGATTGCGAACGAAATATGAACCAACACCCTGCACATAGTTCTGGAAAACTGAGAATTATCTACAGCTAGCTTTTTCTCTTTACTCTATTGTGAAATATTCTAGGACCGAAAAATTAATGCTGAAGAACTATAATACATCATAGGCAGGAGTAATAATGAGTATGTGTTCATTTCATGCTCCGTGGAGCAAAATTATTCACCCGCTGATGACTACCTAATTATTAACAAGGGTAAAACCTCCAGATCAAACGTGAGGCTCGGAACACATGAAACTAATGTGCAGAATAACAATAGATCGATTACTACACACTTGAAATTGATACGTTCTCATATTTCCTATTGATTTGTCTCTATAAGAAGTTAGTCCCACGTATTCTATAAGTTGTACAGCTACGTAAGGTATGGTTCAACTTGACTATGAACAAATACTTTTGGCAAACATAGAAAATAGTCTTCCCCCGTACAGTTTGAATAACTGATTAAAATGTTTGCTGGCACATTGTTATCAATAAATTATATTTTCATGAATCAATATCATCCCATACCATACTAACGTATGAACACCAAGAGTTTGGTAAAAGGAAGATATTAACCACATGGACAAGCTTTTTCACTTGCCACAAAATTCCGATGAATTTTACATTCAACGAATTGAGCTAGATATTAAACTAATTCAACTATTTGTTTAGCTATGGCAGATCAATTGATTCCCCTAAATTTATAACAGTCAACTGTTACCTAGTTCATTAAATAATTTCTTATATGTTAAAGTAAATTTTCCTATTGTAACTCTATTAGAAAGATCTTACGATGGAATCGAACTAAGTTTGGCAATTAGTTAATAACAGTCTATAGTACATTACATTCTCTTGGAGAATCTTTCGTTTCTGCAAATGTAATGCGACCCAATCGATAACCAGAATCGGGATATTTCCTAGGTTTGTAGCCTCATGTCATGAGAGAGACGCATAAGCGTGGGTCTGTGCACTCTAATTATTGGGTTTATCGACGGGATACGCCGCGTCCTAGCACTCTTTTATTCCTATTATTTACAAGTTATTGAACTTAGAGTTCCGAGTGAGTGTCCAGAATGCTAGGATGAGGTGAACCAGTAGGTATATTCAACTCTAGTTTATCCGTAACTGGATAAAGGTAAGTCAAAATTGCGAAATAGTGGAACCCAGCTGCTGCAGCTACAAACATGTGCCATATAGCATGCGCACACGGTATTCGGCCATCAGACTTGAAGAATATGACCCCCACGACGTAAATCAATCCTCCGACTTTGAGCTCTTTTATACCGCTGATCTCGGACTGTGAACAAACGAGAAAACATAAAATTATTCGTTACTCAGTCGAGTTAAATAGATTATGAAATACAGCGTCTGGTGTTACTCACGATATTAATAATTGCAATACTGGGACCGATTCCCATGACTAGATAGAATATAGTTTCGAGCATTTTATAACGCTCGTGGAAGACTTGTTGGTACAGAATGCCAAGCATCGCCATAATCCAAATTAGGTAACGCATCGTGAGTAGTACTCCATCGTTAGAGAAATCTTTTAGCGTCAACCACGGGAAGTAGGTGGCTGCTATAAAGACGTATATCATTGCACGATCACATCGATGTAGCGCATCTTTGAGCTGTCTGTAAAATAGTAAAAATAAATGTATTATTACAGTGGATGGTGATTGTCAATTCGCAGCCATGACAAGAATCATATTCCACTAACACTTCATTACCTGTTATGATTGCAATAATGTACGCTGTGGAAAAAGGTGGAGACAGTGAAGAGAAGAAGAAGAGCAGTTCCGTATACCAAGGCAGAGGTAAGTTGTGTCCACGTCGAAGAGCGTTGCACGAGCGTAACACCGGCCAGAAGAGATGGCATTACCCACATGCCATGGGTGACAACGTTCGCTATATGCTCCACATGAGTTGGCTGATATGCCTCGTTCGTTGGTGCTCGAGGATTCATCCACTTAACTCTGTACCAAATTATTGATATGAATATTATCAAGCGATAGTCATTAGTCACACAACCTCACGTTACGTTAGTGAATTTGAAGGTATGCATTGACTTGGCAATTCATGCTCCAGCGTATCGTGGTCCAATTAAGAGTTATGCACTTCCAGTATAATATTACATGTCACCTTTTGGATGATCCATAGTTTCAGTATAATTCTAAGATCCAAACGCCGTGTATAGTTTTCTGGACATAGAGAGCAGAGATGAGTTGAAGCAAGGGAAATTAACTTGTAGAACAATGCCACGCTTTGGCTGGGTTTGACTTTCCAAACATATCAATTACCTTCGTTATACTTACTTTCTCAACTGTGATCCTCACACAATCGGGTGTAGCGTTGTGTGCACTCCAAATTATGCATCTGATACGTATTCCAGAGTTGCAAGCTGGGGTGCTTAGAGGTTGTCAAAACTCGACAAAATAAAAAGGCTAACTCTACGCTCGGATGTGTGTTGAATAGAATAGCAGTGGAAATTGCGTACATAATTATTTCCTCAAAAAGAATCATTTCTAATATCTGTTCACCGAAATCAGTTTTCATATTTATTTGGGTATTGTGTCATATGCTGTTTTGTGTCCCAATAAACATGCCCAACAGCCCAAGCGGAGCGAAAATCGGATTTGTACCTCGCTGTACTAAGCGCGGAAAAAATATTTAAAAAACTGTGAGAGTTATTTAACTTTTCATTCCAAAATCGGACTGGTTCAAATATTTGAACTACCACAGCGAGTTTTACGGTACATCTTTGGAAACTGAAAATGTTATTAAAGTGAAATGAAAGTCACGTGACCTCGATATGATTTACACTTGGAATTT
>JAFFZH010005039.1:0-14769 GCA_018420115.1 Euura saliciscinereae
CTCAGTAAATCCAAAAAATGGTCAGGGAAGTCAGGGCAAAGTCAGGAGATCCAAAAAATGGTCAGGAAAGTCAGGGCAAAGTCAGGAAATTTGAAAAATGGTCAGGAAAATCATGAATACTCAGGAAATCCGGAGAATGATCAGGGAAAAGTCGGGGATTGTTTTTCTTCCTCGCGCGAAAATCTTGATCAATGGAAATAGTAGCAAAACTTGTATAAATCATGAATAAAAAAGTATTCTCAAAAATCATTTTCTTTCACCATTGATGCGGAGCATTATTTATTACAATACTTGAATAACCACTACTTGAACCGAATTTCAGACAGGAAAAAAATTGTAATTTGGTCAGGAAAAGTCAGGGATTTTTTCCACTCTTTATAGTGGCCACCATGATTTGGCATGATTTCACAAATTTCGCGGAGTATTACTAATATTTAAATAAAAATGAAGAATTTAAATTATTCTTTCCAAAGCCCTTTCGTAATTTTAAGCATTTATAGAGAGAAATCACTCGGATTTCGAACGGTATCAAAGATTTTACTGCCATTTGAGTATAACAGGTACAAATATATCTTGCGAATATTTACCGTTTTACAAAATTGATCATAATTACATGAGGATTCGAATTGAAAAAATGATATAATATCAAAGATTTCCTAGAATTTCAGGAATTTCTTGGCATGAGACTCGTAGATTTATACCGATTTTCAATCTCTCAATAATCTAATCTAATGACTGTACCTATTGACTGCATTTATTATCACAAAATATAAAAAATATTTAATTATAGAAACTCAGATGGTTATCATCAGTCCCATAATTTCAGAGATTATTACGAAATTTTTAAAGAGAATTTGAAACTCACTCATAAATTTATTAAAATTCCGAGATTTCAAATCTAAGGACTTGAAAGCTTCCTCATGAAATTGAAAAATATTCTTCATTCTAATCTCCCAAGATACCAAATAATTTTGAAATATTTCATAGATTCAAAAATTGATGAGAGTCGGCTATTTTGTATCAAATGAAGAAGAAAAGTGACTAAAACAGTGTTCGTCTTCATTTGTACTTTGCAACAGCTCTCGTCATCGCACGACCGCATGTCAACGAGCCCCCATCAACTCAGCATGAACATAAATCGGGTTAAAAACATGGAACAAAGTCCTCGCAGCGATTGGAGAGGAGCTCCGGGCCGGCGTAGCGTCCATGAAATGATAAGACGATTTCAAAATGTACCCGGAATGCATAACGGATGGAGAGGACAACGTTCGGGAAGCAGCGAACCCACCAGTCCTGACCATAGCCAAAGTTCACAGAATCTCAGAGTACAGCCTCAAGGAGGATTGAGCAACGGATGGCGGGGCGAAGGAGAGGGTGAGAGACGTTCTTTCAATCAATCAGATAATCGATTGAAAAGAAGAAGTTCTTCTTTTCTTCTCTCCTTCGATTCTAAAATTCCCAGAATTTTTATATAAAGACATTTTCTAAACGCAGGCAATGATTCCGAGAGTAGCGAAGGCGAGGATGACGTCGTTCAACCGGAGCCTGTTAACGGAGGCCGAGCAGTCAAAGGAATCGTATCAGCCGACGGTGTGAGGTACGAGAGTATAGCCAGGATGCCTTACAGGTCCCGCAACGCGGTTTACAGCCCGACTCCCCCCTTGAACGACGCTCATAACGATTCGGGGTACAGCACGAGGATGTACGGGTCGAGCAAAGGCGCTTCTCCGTCTCTGTCAGGTGTGAATCGATCGTTCAATTGATGATCATAATTCATGAGAATATCAAAATATATATATATTGATTAATTCTTTTTCAGGACAATTAGAATGTGACGGAATTCTACCGGCGAATTCTCAAGGTCCTTATCCCAGTGGAGAACAGCTCGCTGCTTTATTGGAACAGCCCCGAGTACGGGATCTCAATGTCTACGAACGTACGGCTGATAACGTTGTTATCAATATTGGAGCGGCTAGCTTAGTTTGAGGATAAATAAAAAACTTGTATTAATACATCAGCAGCTTTTAAATTGCGAGGAAAAAATTTTTTGCAGCTACTTTTACTAACAAATTTACTTAAAACTACAAAGTCAAGTTTGAGTATATTTCACTCAAACTAAAAAATATTGACTGTGAATTGAAAGAAATTTGCTATTCAATTTGTTTAAAAGCTGCTGTTGCGTGGCTAAAGATTAAAATTAAATTACCTAAGTTATGCATATATATATAATAATATATCTGCGTTTTCAGATGTGTGTTCAAGTTTTAGAATTGAGACTGCGATACTAATATTCAATAGTTATATAAATAAAGATTATATAATATCAGAGAGGAGAGCTTTAGAGCCGTAGACGAACATGTTATAAACAGTTTTCACCCTTTGTCTAAACCCGTAACATTTCAATTTCGCTCTAAGTGCAAAGTAAATAATTAACTGCACTCCTAATCGTCATCATTCACGCGCTAAATGAATCAATCAAATCTCGCAAACGTTGAGTTATTCGAACAATTTTATTGATCAAAATACTCGTATCGAATTTTTAATCCTTCAAATCCTGTCCAAGTTTTTTTTTCATTTCTTTTTCTGTTTTCCCAGATCCTTTCGAAATTTTACGGTCAAATACCTACGCCTAGATATAGAGTAAAATGTAAAAATGTATGTAAAACTATATCATGCCATAAAAAATAATTAGCGGAATAGATGAATTGTTTTTGAATAAAAATCTATTTATTTTTCATGAATAACGATCAGCGAAATCTGTATATCTATGTAACTACTATGTACAATATTATGAGAGAGTTAATTTACTCGTATTCATGAAGTCCTTTTTCCCTTTTTCTTTTCTTATCTTTGCATTTTACATATTTATAAATAGTTGTGCATCCTTTTGTTTTGGCTGCCAGTGCTAGCAGCATGTTGGGTTATCGAAGAATGATAAAGCGGGATACCTTTAAGAACCTGCGAACTCGCATTGTTAATCTGTACAACGACGTAGTCACCTGGCACTATGCTACGACTTTTCATCGAACAACCGTTGTCCTGGATCGTTCCGG
Source organism: Euura saliciscinereae (assembly GCA_018420115.1). Lineage (NCBI taxonomy): Eukaryota > Metazoa > Arthropoda > Insecta > Hymenoptera > Tenthredinidae > Euura > Euura saliciscinereae. The sequence goes on from JAFFZH010005039.1 coordinate 3,054, forward strand.
CGGGAATTATCACTCTCGTATTACCAGAATTTCTGCCCTGCAGATTGTACTCGGACCTTTTACTTTTCTGAAAAAAAAAAACAGAAATTGTTTATCAACATTCAACCGTCCTTGATTACAGATATTCGAAATCCGGTTATCATCACTCACTCCTTCGATAAGAACCAAGTGATGCTGTCCTATTTGCGCCATGTTCAATCTCTCGACTTCGGTTCTGTAAATTGACATCATTTTTCTAAGTCTGCTCTGTTTCACGGACTCCATTACGTCGTCCTGGAACCGACGATGCGCTGTGGTCTTCTGTTCAGAAAGATAAAAAAAAATACAATATTAGATTGAAAATCAATCGCTAATCGATGTCGAATTTTCTCCGTGAAGACTAACTTCTCTCATGCTGTAAGCGAACAGGTAAGTCATGTTGTATTTAACTGTTTGCAAAAGAGAAATAGTGTCCTCAAATTCCTCGTCGGTCTCTCCACAAAAACCGCAAATAAAATCGCTTGACAAACTGATGTCGGGTAATATTTCGCGTATCCTTTCGACGAGCTCGAGATAAGCTTCCCTGGTGTATCCTCGCCTCATTCTCTCCAAAACCATCGAATTACCGCTCTGGGCAGGCAAATGTATGTGCCGACATATGTTAGGCCTCTCAGCTATCAGCTGTAACACTTCGTCTGGAAAGTCCTTCGGATGAGGAGACGTAAATCTGCGAATAAATTCATTCATCGAATTAGAAATCATGAGTAGGATGATCATCGATGCCCAGTTTACGTGGACGAACCTGATTCTCATTTCGGGATTGATGAGCGAAACCTCGTCCAACAAATCGCCGAACCTCAGGCCACCGAGCTTCGATTTATAGACTGTTTTGAATCCCTTGGCCATACTGGTGCTCCGTTTTTCGCCCGTTGAAAATTTCGTCTCCGATAGATCCCTGTAACTGTTAACGTTCTGTCCCAGCAGAGTAATCTCTTTCACTCCTTGATCGGACAGCTGCTTAATTTCCTCGGTAATACTGGCGATCGGACGGGACCTTTCTCTGCCTCGTGTAAACGGAACTATACAATACGTACACATATTGTCGCAGCCTCGCATTATCGAACTGCAACGTTGAAATAATGAGTATTAGTTGATATTTTGAACAAGAAAATTAAGACAATATTTGTTTTACTCTAAAAGCAACGAGGGGAAACTGTTTCTTTACACAAAAGCGGAGACGGAGTCTTGGTTCAACCGAACTGGCATCACGTCTGCGTAAGTTTCGTCGTAAGACAGAATCACGTTGATGGCGGTGTCGTCGTTATCCGTAATTGCAAGCAGTCGTGGTAAATCCTTGTAGCTATCTGGTCCTGCGATTAAATCCACCATCTTGTCCGCCTCCAGGAGCTTGTGCTTCAATCTCTCCGCCATACAGCCTGCGCCGACATAAGCATTGAATATTTATCGAGACAAACATTATTCTGAAGGAATCTAATCGATTTTTTTATTCTCGCAATCTGTAGCCGCGATTCCTCTGGAATTAATTTCTGATTTTTTCCTGAAGACTCAAAAAATTAATCATAAGTTAGAAATTACCTAGTAAACCGATTTTCAACGGCGCTTTCATCTTCATATGTTTCCTAGTTTTCTTCAAGCTTTTAAGGTAGTCGAGTCTGTTCCATATTTTCGACTCCGCTCCGTCTCGGATTGCGCAGGTAACGACCAAGATGACATCGGCGTCTGTGATAGTGTCCGTCTTATGGAAGCCAGTCTTTTTTAATATCGACCAAATTATCTCAGTGTCGTTGACGTTCATCTGACAACCGTAGACGTCGAAGTAAACTGGAAATAAAAATATGAAAACAGAATTTGAAGAAAAATATTACGATAATCGAACAACCAGCCATTGAATAAACAAAAAAATTTCTTATTGGATACACGATTTGGTTATTTTAATTAAGAATAATAATAAACAAACTTGCCTTTCCGGTGGTTCCCGAAAGTCGGTTTGAGATAGGGAACATTTTCTGGTTCAATGGATCCGTTGACAGGATCTAATTTGAAGAAGTCCTTGAGATCGGGACCCTGGCTGATGTTAGGATTGATTTTCTTCCTGCTCTCAACGACATAATTCTCTCTCTCAATCGAAGCACTAACGTGTTTATATCTGAATATTTGTAGGTTAGGTCTGGCTAGGTTATGTTGTCGATAAATATTGTAGAAGGATTTGTAGTCGTTGTTGAATTTGGAAAATACACCACGTCGTAATTTTAGCCCGTAACAACAAGAAACGCACTTAAATCCGCTCATATTTAATCCGTAATAATAAATAAACTAAAATACGATATTGTCCGCAGTGCCTCCGTGGTCATAGCGTCAAGTTGGTAGCACTGACGAACGTAAAGGTGCTTTTCCATCGTGTCGCTCGTCGCTCATTTTAACGACAAATGGATGACGTCATCTAATATATCGCCGCGGCAAATTTGGTCCATGAAAAGGGATCCGTCGCTCATTTTCAGCGACGAATAGACTTGTGACCGAATTACAAGATTGAAAATTACAAATTAAAAACTATACAATACATAGCCGATAACATTACTCTCTTCAATCGACAATAGATATGTCGCGTGTCTAATGACATAAGGACGTAAGCGCCATTATACGACGTTTTGCTGTTTATAATGGCATAAAGTCGCATAATTTTTTTTTTCACGCCAATCGCTCTGAAAACGTTCGAAACGTATAGATCAATTGAAATTACGAGATCGAAAAATGTAAGTGCAAAAGGTCTCTAAGTTGGGCGCTTACGACCTTCTGCTCTTAACTACGAATATTTTTTATCGAAATTTTCGAAACGACGTCGATTTCGATTTTTCTTTGCGTTTCACGAGTTTTCACAGCTATTTGGAAAAGTCGTGGAAAATAATTTAAAAAAAAATTGGCGCTTACGACCTTCTGTTTTTACTTTGTTTTTCAATCTTCCTTAAAAATTGTAATGAAAGAACGACGTATCCGCCCAACTTACGACCCTTTGCACTTACATTTTTCGAGCTCGTAATTTCAATTGATCTATACGTTTTGACCGTTTTCGGAGCGAATGACGTGAAAAAAAAATATATTATACGACCTTTTGCCACCAAAATCACGTAGACACGCGATATTAGAAGCGACCACACAAAAAGCTGAACAATTTCAGCTTTATTATTATGTCGCTGGCCACAACCGTATAGTCACGTGTTCCAACAAACTACGATCGTATAGTCACGTGATCACAGCTATCGCCAGAAAGAGCGGCTCATGAAAATCCACCTTAACACATCGCAAGCGACATTGAGCTGTGAGCATGCCTAGTAACGATTTTTACATTCTACAACTCGGTTTCGTCGCATATCTGCACTACCAGCACGTCTAGGATACGAGATTTTATCGAATACAACAAGCAAAAATTAATCAGAATGTCCAAGAGGAACTCAAACGACGATTACAGAAAAGGTTTTATTCATTTTATACACGTATACATATATTCAACATCCATTAACGAGAATGGTGTCCGAAACAAATGTGTTTCCCACGTATTTCTTCTCATCAATCCAAATAACCAACATCCCGATCACATTTATCTGTATAATATCTGCGTTATCTTCTATCTGCGTTACTTTATTTTATCACGCTTTCAACAAAAAAAAATAATAATAATAAAAAACCGTATTGTCGATTAAAAAATGTCATTCAATCGTTTCCACTGGCTTATTTATTTATCAATAAAAAGTAGAGACTGTTTAATTCGATAAAATTGAAAATTACTGCTTCTTGCTTTGTTGTACTTTGATTTAGATTTTTTTGCTCTGTCCGGTTAATAAGAGTCAGCTTTGTTTAACTTGATCTGAACTTTGCCAGTGTTTGACGTTGTCAGGGTCAAGTGCCTACAGAGCATCGGAGAGCAGAGGGGAAGATTGGGAGAGGGATCGTTCGCCCCTCCGCGATGATCACGGGGACCAGACGAGTTCGACGCAAGGCGATCACAAGAAGCAGAAGCTGACTTTTGGCTTTGGGAAGAAGCCCGTTGCGCAGGAACAGAAAAAAGGGATTCAGATCAAGCTGGGATCAGGATCTGTACGCATTTAAAACATTCAACGGACAAGTTTAAGCCCTTATTCGAAAATTATGTTTAATTATTTTTTTCAGAAGCCAAACGCAAAACCCGCGGTGATTCAGAAGCCGACCGTAGCTTCCGTCTTCAACGCGGATGACGACGACGAGCCCGAAGAAATGCCTGCGGAGGCTAAAATGCGAATGAGAAATATCGGCCGGGAGACGCCGACCTCTGCGGGACCAAATTCCTTCGGTAAAACTAAGCAGGGATTCTGCGATTCGAAGAAGATATTCGAGAAGACGTTAAAAAGGGCTATGGAAGAGGCTAATAAATGATTCAATTGAATCCCCGCTGTGTATCATCAGACTTGTTAATTATACATTAATTTAACTTAACGATTTATCCATATAAGAATCTGTAACTATACCGAAATCTATGCTTTGTTCATTAGACTCGTGGTAACAGCTATTTTTCGTTTGTAACTCTGATTTTAACTCATCGGTCAATTATTGCTAACTAGTTTTATTATGATTCTACAATTTTCCTCTCCCGGTGTAAAAAAACAATCATTGTTTGATTGGGTGATTAAATTCTTTCAGAATCGATATGCCTGGTCTCGGAATGCTTCTAGATTCTGATAATTATACTGATATTTGAATCCTCTTGTATGATGTGATGATTAAATAAGTAGATAGTTAAAAAAAAAAAATAATAATAATTCTGAGCTTTTACCGATCGAAAAAAATTAGCTAAAAATTGAATCAAATAATGTAAAACGCATTGTTTTTCAAGTAGAGAGTCTAAAATGTGTATAAGAAAAGTCCGTCTGAAATTAAAACTATTTCTAACGATTTTTTTTTTTTTATAAATAAATATAAAATTACACTAAAATTGTAAAATTAGACCATAATTGCTTCTTTCATCGATTGAATCGATTTGAGATATCGAGAAGCAATGAGAATAAAAAAAAACTCAATTCGTGTGTAACAAATAAAAATTCTATCGGGGTATTCCATGCGAAGCGGGACAGATTTCGGCCGAGGGTCGGCAAATTTGACGTCCGTCCAGAATCTCAAGGTAGTTTTCCGGAGTTTTAGACCCTGATTGATTTTTGATTTCCCGTGAGGCGCGATTAAAGGAATTTTCTTAGGGTCTGCTCGATTTACTTGAAAATTTTACCGAACATCGTTCGAGGTGTCGCAAAAGTATGGTAAAATTTTCAGCAACTCGTTTTTTTTTATTCGTCGGCAATAAATTATTGAAAAAAATTTGTCACGAACAATAAAATTTTTCGTTACCGGGACTTTCTTGAAATTAAGTCCGTACACCAAATACTAATACGAAACAGTTCAAAAACAGTCCTGATGACATAAAATAATTTTATTGTTTCCAAAAATATTTTCAATAATTTATTGCCGACGAATAAAAATAAACGAGTTGCTGAAAATTTTACCATACTTTTGCGATACCTCGAACTATGTTCGGTAAAATTTTCAAGTAAATCGAGCAGACCCTAAGAAAATTCCTTTAATCGCGCCTCACGGGAAATAAAAAATCAATCAGGGTCTAAAACTCCGGAAAACTCGTTGCAAGGTAGTAAGGAACGAGATTCTGGACGGACGTCAAATTTGCCGACCCTCGGCCGAAACCTGTCCCACTTTGCATGGAATACCCCCATGGTATATTAGCATGGTGGCGACAATTCAGGGGGAATTAAATTCCCTGACTTTTCCCGCCCGAAAATCAATTTTTTCCAACTCTTTTCTCAGCGAATCCAGATGATTTTCATAAACAAATTATTATAATTGTTCCAGGGGAATCATAAAATTGAAGTCAATCTTAGGTACGAGATACTAATATTAAAGGCTAGCAATCACGGAAACTTTGGCGGGTAGGCAGTCAGAAGGAAAAACGGAGGCAGATAAAAAATTATTGTCTTCATAAGGGAGATTCAAATAATTAAAAGGCCTGACTGAATGTAGAAATCATAAAAATGGTGACAGGAAAAAAAATTCCCTGTGGCTCAGTGGAATTCCCTGACTTTTCCCTGACTTTTCCCGACTATCGGAATTCCCTGACTATTCCAGGTTTTCCAGGTTTTCCCGCCTTGTCGCCACCATGATTAGAATATACGAATATAAAAAAATAAACGTTAAAGGAAGAAAAATATCGATTTTCTTTTTTTTTTTTTTTTACTTTTGTAAATTTATTTAGGCTTAGAAATTACACATGGTTTCATTCACTTCCTTTGCTGTTGTCCTTGACGCATGTCCTGAAAAATACGAAACGTACAAAATTTAATAAAAAAAAAAAAAAATCGGGCGAATCATCGTATCTACAGAGATTCTTTCTTACCCTGGGGAAGTTACGCTGGGGTGGAGTACGGATGCGACGTGCCTCCTTGGACCTGTTGCGAACTACCTTGGAGTGGATGGCGCAGGATACGCAGTAGTGCAATTTTGCGTAGAGTTTCGGTAGCTGGTAAGCCGTGTAGACGCTAGCCTCGGTTATGTCTCTGACCGCAGCTGCCTCGACGATGTTACGGATTACGAACTTCTTGATCGCCTTATCCTTCGGCACGCAACGGGCGCAGTTCGTGCAACGCACCGGGTTTACGTGACCACGACCGTGCTTTGCACGGCCTCCGTTTCGGCGCTTCGAGGTCTGCAATGAAAAAAACATCGAGTTTGGTTAGTTTTTACCGCGGAGACATTTTTTTAGAATCTAAAAACACTTGAATTTTGTGCGATTTTTCGGGTTGGTTAGAGTCGAGAAATTAGAATCGCACAGGTTAGGGGAGACCCGAGATAAAACCTCATGGACAAAGCCATGCCGAAAAGTCCACATGGCAGGCGCGATATTTACGTCAATTATTTTTGGTTACTAGATGCGTGGTTTAAGGCGAATTTGGGCGATTAATTAACGTGTTGGATTGTTTTTCTATTTATAAGCACGTTGTGAGCTACGTTATTCAACTATATACACGGATATTTGATTGTAAATTTAAGGAGGAATGAATTCGGTTACCATTTTGTCACACTTCCCAGGAAAGAGAAATCGGAAATGCTGTTTCGATTGTAAAAACGGAATGACGGAATCGGAACGTGGTTGGAATTCATCGCGACGCTTCCGCCCGGCTCATTGAAACGAGTTTAGATAAATACGTTACGTTTTCGGTGAAAATACTTCCTAAAAATCTTATTAAAACACATTTGCCTATTTTATTCGGTTTTATATGACCTTGGAATGAATAAATTGCGATAATTATTCGGTCACAGACTCGAAACTGATTCCGTAGTTTTGCCGCGCTAATTCAAAACTATTATAACTTCCGACACTTTACTCAATTTTCATTCCTGAATGTTTTTACCTTTATTAATTATAATTGTTTTATAATTCTGGATTGATATTCATTGCTTTTCAATTTAGGGATACAACAATAAAAATAAATTCTCAGTAAAGTTTCGATTTTTCTTTATTTCATCGCATTTTCTTCTAATTCTACCAAAGAATGAAAATGTATTTATAAAGGTAAATAACAGGTCATGAAAATAGCAAATTTATTTTTGTAAAATATGGAATTTGGATTCTTATGTAAAATCGACTTTCTTACAATACACTCGACATTGTTAGCCATGTGAATATAATTTTTATTCCAGCTTTTCTTATTAAAGGGTGTAGATTTTCGTATTCAAATAGTTATCAATATTTACAATTTCGTAGACAAAAAATTACGAATATATTCCAATCTCCCTAAAAATTCGAATCAACATCCGAGATATTTTAGAAAATTCTTTTTCAGCTCGATTTTTCCCAACTTTGAGAAATGTTTAATAAATAAATTATATGAATGATGACTGATTGTTATACTTGGACAAATTCAAAAACTCTACGCAGTAAATGTTCGGAATTTGATTGACAAAAATAATCTCTTCAAGTAAAATAATGTGATGAACGATTTTTCTGTACATTCGTACGCTAAAATATACGTAGATCCTCAACTACGTAGATTCTTCGTTGCTCGAATTCAGTACTGATTTATTCCGTGGTTTTCTAACACGAACATCGCCCTTCGCGTGTCTAGCACGATGTCGTCGCATATCACCAAGTTGTGTGAATCTGAATAAACAAATATCGCAGGTATACGGACGAACTCCGTCGTGAATTCTCATGTGAACATTCAAATGTGCTTTTCTTAGGAAACGTTTACTGCACTTTGTACATTGGTGCTTTCGGTCTTCGATCGGAACGTGGATCTGCACGTGCGTTGTCAGGTTCTGCTTGTAACTGAAACAACAAACGCATTAATTCATGTATAAAAAGCACTAGGCGAAAATCTCAAGTACAGTAAAAAAAAAAATACCTGAAGCATTTGCCACAGTGTTCGCAAATGAAATTTCCCTTCTGATGACGTTGTACATGAGCCCATCTCGCTGTGTAGCTTCTGCAATGACATCCCAAAATTGTAATGATCAAAGAAATCGATAAAAACAATTAAAGATACGATGTTAAATGGCTCAAACATCGATACCTGAAAGTTTTATCGCAAAGATTACAGCTGTACGGTTTTTCCCCGGTATGAATTCGTTCGTGATCAAGAACCGATTGATTAGTGGCTAAAGTTTTTCCGCAAAATCTGCAGACGTAACAGCTGCTGTTGTATTCTTTCTTCGCCTGGCTTCTCACGCTCACTTGAACCCCGTGAACCGTAGACATGTGATCCGCGAGCGGTCTCAAACTCTGAAAAACTTCGTCGCATCTTGAGCACTTGTGTCCGAAATGCTTCGCTCTATGAACCCGCTGGAATTGTAAAAGAGAAACAATTCTGAATCATACGTTATCCTCGTTATCTCATGGGATTTTTTTCAGCGTCGAAATAATTCCACCTTTAACGGTGATCCTACCATGTTTGAACAACGGTGAAACATCCGACCGCAGACGTCGCACTGATGCGGTTTGACCCCTTCGTGAATCGACTGGTTGTGCTCCTTCAGTCTCACTCGATCTCTAAAAGACCGATTACACAGGGTGCATTTGAACTTGTCCCAGCATTCAGGATCGTGGACCTAGAAAATCAGAACGAAGATGTTGAATGATTGAAATTGAACAGTATAAAAAATCGTAGGGTCGAAATTGATGAACTTTGGAGCTCAAAATAGTAGTTATAGGCCATGAGAATTTTGAGGATACTCAGAGCCTGATTATCCAAAGATTAGAGTGTGAAAAACAGTTTCTAGATGAATATAACATCAAAAATATTCACATAAAGACAATATATACTCGCATTTCTGTGTTTTTGGTAGAACTGATGATCCACAAATACTTTGGGACACGCGACGCACTTGTAAACCGTTACGCTAGGGTCGTCCAGCATTTCCTTTTTATGTTTCTGAAAAAAAGATATCGTTTGATGAAAAACTCTGACTTTTCATCTTCAATTTGCTTCTTATTAAGAATGAACTCACTCTGAGATGAAACGTGAGTTTATGATTCGTTGAGAAACTGCTCTTGCAATATTTGCAAGAATAAACGGAAAATTTTCTTGGACAAGAGTTTTCCACGTGGTGTTCCCACTGCGAAGTGTTGGAGAAAAATTTATCGCACATATCGCATACAAATTTCAAATTAACTCTCCTGTACATGTTGTGAGAAGTCTTTTTATGCAAGAATAAATCATAAACCGAGTGACATCGTATCTGGCAGGTACGACATCTCGCGACTTTTGGTAAATGAATATTATTATGTTTGGCAAGTAGCTTAGAATTCTCAATCGTAAGTTTGCACACGTCGCAATTAACTCCCGTGCTTTTCGACCCCGGCTTTTCTACCACTTCTACAGTCTCTATTCTCTCAAGGATCTCCGGTTCATCCAACTTCCTCGGAATCTGCGTAGAATCCTCGGATTCTCTACCTTCCGAACACTCTCGGCACGTAACGATATGCCCAGAATGCAAGGCTTCCTTATGAGCCAGGAGATCTTTGGACTCGGCGAAGCTATCGTCGCACAAGTTGCAAGCCCACGGCGAAAGGTGTTCCTGTTCCACGTGGGCATCGAAGAGGTTCAAATCCTCGAATATCTTATCGCAAATATCACATTTTACAGCGACTCCGTTGTCTAAATTAAACTCCTCTATGCTTCTACTTGATAATTGACTAGCGTCTAGGTCAACCGGCATCTGTACTACTATCGTAGAGTCCAGTTTTTCGAATTCGTCATCATCGGTCTTCTTTAATTTCGATCGCAGCAAAGTATCTGCTTTTAGCGAATTAACAATCAGCTTGTAGCTGATGTTCAGGAAGTAGAAACACCTCTGACACACAAACAGCGGCAATTCGTCCGTCGTCATCACCTGGAAAATACCCATTTCATAATTATACTTTTGTGATTTTGTATTCTAATAAAAAGATCCAGGGTTTAATTTTCCTCACGAGTATCGGCAAACATCTGCTAATCTTTTCTGCAACTGCAGAATTGTTTTCAGAAAATATCGGAACATGACCGGTGCCAATTTCTGCACATAAACGACACGTTTGCTGCCCTTCGCCTTCTCTTTCATGAGCCGCTACCTCGCTCACTAGAATATCGACAAGATTTTGATTAGAGAAGAATTGGGTTCATTCTGGATTCTTGATTATAGCATTCAAATTACCTGTAGATCCAAGCTCATTGGGACTCTCAACAGCCTCTAAAACTTCTTCCTCCATGTTTATTGTATCGATATCACATGGACAGAGGAATTTATCGATCGCTTTCTAATATTTCACAATTATCTGAAAAATATCATGAGAATATAAATTTAAATGTGTTTTTCTTTTTTTTTTATTATCATTTCAAAGAAGACCCACAGATAATTGAGCGTTAAAAATAAGCAAAAGGTTTTTTGTTGTTGTTTGTTACCTTTTGTAAACAGAGAAAATTAAAAGTCGTACAGAATCCATAACATATGTTTGATATTAAATTTTGAGGTTAGAATAAGTTGAGTTGTTGTGAGATCGAGGAAGAAGGTTAATTATGATGTGTATTAATAATCAATGTGGCTAGTACGAAGTAAGGTTATTGAGCTCACACGAGTGCTGAAAGTAAACAGAAAATAATCAACTAAATGTCAAAACGTATTCGGGTTCGAGCGACACATCGCTTCTACGTTGAGGTTCGTCCGAATAAATTGATGAATGTGTTTCGATCCCGACAAGTTTTACCGTCGAATATTTAATAATCATATTTATATTGTCTTATCTAAATTTAAAAAACTGGAAAATGCTTTTTTATTTATTACATTATTTTTTTTTTTTTAAGCATGCTCCAGTCTGCAGTCATTCATTACTCTTCTTTACCGACCGTACCCGGTTTTCACCTTTTTTTCTCTGATAACAAAGTCTACGCGTCACGAGCGCGGAAAAGGAACCTACAGCGCAATTCTAGATGAAATTCCGAAGATATATATCGGAAAACTTCTTTGTTTCATGCAACAATGAAGACGTATTCTTGAAAACTGCACAAAATGGTAATTGTCGATGTCAAGCGGTCATTGTGAGTTTCGCCCGTTCATCATGGCCGCGACCACCGCTTGACATCGACAATTACCTTTTTGTGCACTTTTCAAGAATACGTCTTCATTGTTGCATGAAACAAAGAAGTTTTCC
>JAFFZH010005067.1:0-10692 GCA_018420115.1 Euura saliciscinereae
ATCGTCGATGATCGAGAGTCGACTAATTATTATATAATTAAATATACTATACCTACCTGCTAATTTGCCAGAGAATCATACGTCATCGATTTATTATTTATTGAATGATATACGTGTATAATTGATGAATTTACGAGGGTTCCTCAAGATCTGAAAAAAAAAAATGAATGAAAAATGCATTTGATGAAGATGATGATTATGAGGATATCGTGAAATATTTGTATTAATTAAATTTTTTTTTCCCCCCTCTCGCACGTTCACTAATTTCGTATAATGCATCTATTATAGCGTTAGAAAGAAAATGAAGAATTAACGTCATAGTTGATATCCTTTTATCGTGATTAATGAATAAAATTTTGTCGAGATATAATAATTATGATAAAATTAATCATTATAAGTTAATTAATTAATTAATTAATTAATTATTTGTATCTTTTGTATAAAGCCATATGGATATTTAATCGTCTCTAAGGTAATGATATTAATGTACGTTTTTAGATATTAAGAATGGAAGTAAAAACAAACAAACAAAAAAAAAACAGAATTATTAAAAAAAAACGTATAATGATTATCAATTAATTGATTAATTAATTAAGTAGAGATTTATTAGTTAGCTGAAACCCTTTGTAAGACGAAGAGCTAGCGAGTAAATTTTTAGTGTTATTAAAAAAAAAGTATGAAAAAAAAGAAAAACAAAGGAGAAAAAAAAATCTTGAGACCAAGGAGATGAAATATAAATGTGAAAAAAAATGAATTATAAAACTGTTATCATTATCGGATCAAAAAAAAAAGAAATAATAATATTTCTCTCCTTATCGATACCTAAACAATTATTGTTGTGGACGAAAATTCTATTCTATTCTATATCTACCAAATAAAATTAATACCTTACCACAAGTTCAATACATGCGATGCTAAAATATCGAAATATACATTTCAGTTTGTCTTCATTCATTTGAATCACCTTCACACAAGGGAATTTCCGTAATCAACTATTTCTGACTCCTCTGATTCGCCCAGTGGAATCTAGAGGCTTGAAACCGCCAGAGGAATAGAATGAATGTGGAGTTGGCTGGCTCTGAAATTCTTCAAACTGAGCACGCACTCCGAGCTCTGACATCACGCGCCGAAGCTACCCATTGCTACGAAGCTAGCATATCTTATACCAAGCGTACGCACCCACGCACGTGTCGCATACGTCAGTACGTCCTAAACTATGATGTTTATATCTACTGTATAATCGTGGGCGGTTGTGAATTCGGTGAAAAAAATTGGTATATTATGCACCAAGGGAAGAAAGCAGGGGTTTTTTGTCCTGCTTCCTTCCCATGGCACATATCTTATTTTCTACCGTATATGCATTACAAACGAGTGAAAGGGAGGTTAGAACCATGAGAATGGCGTTTTCCGCTAGGGGCAGCACTTTCTTGGTTTATTTCACCGTTACCATGGTTACGGGAGTTCTTTTACCTCCTGCCGAAGTTTCTTTCCCGGTCAAAAAAACTGTCACTTCCATCCCGTGAAGGAGGGCAAAAAGACACGAGTTTTTAATTCACACGAGTTCTTCATCCACGCGTTTTGAGGTTGAGGGGAACCGTCGAGAAATCTGACATTTGACCGCGAACGCGCATGCGCTGAGTACAAGAAAGTATACTTTTCAGTCCTAGAAGAGAAAGGTATACTTTTTTGTGCTGCGTCCGTGTGGATTCGCGGCTAACTTCGATCGTTAATTGCAGGAACGGTTAACTTTTGTCCAAAAAACTGGCATCGAAGAACGCGTGAATCTTAATCGTGTTACAAGCATTACTTTCCAGTATCAGTTTTTTCTGTCTGTTTGTTGTGATGAAAAAGATTAATTGAATATGATACTGTTTAATATTATCATTGATATACAATATACATTTTATAGAGAGGAAAAATGTTTCGATACAAGAAAGATCGACGTTGTAGTTGTACGATAAATTATACTCTCTCCTTGCACATTATGGTTAGTGAAGTGGAGTTATTAGCTGAACTTTGGTCTCGTGGGAACGATTCCTCGGGCTTCCAGCGCCTCTCTGAGAAGATGCTTCTTTATCTTGCCACTCGCAGTCTTTGGAAATTTGTCGGTGAAGTGGACGTACCTAGGAATTTTGAAATGCGCTATTCTTCCTTTACCGTATTCCTTGACATCACGCTCGGTCAAATCGAAACCCTTTCGCAAACGGATGCAAGCGCAGACATCCTCTCCCAGACGATCGTCGTGGACGCCGAAGACGTGGGCCTCCATCACGGCGGGGTGAGTCGCCAGGAAGTCTTCTATCTCCTTCGATAAGGTGAGAGAATGTCGATTATTACAGATTCCATTATCGACGATCAATCTAATAAACAAGTTGGTGACCTCTTACGTAGTAATATTCAGACACGCCCTTCCCCTTCCGGCGATAACTTGTTGCTGCGCAGAGACCAAAAACTGCACCATTGTCAGCCTCTGCGCAGAAAACTGGACAAGTGGCCGGGAAGGCATGTCCGAACATAACTAGAAGGGTGGCACGGCAAAACGGTGTAAGTGCCATCATAATGTTTTTGCAGGAGAGCAAAAAAACTGTCCCAAAATTCTACGAACTATTTTTTTTTTAATCTGAGAAAGTACTTTGTAGAGTTTTTCGAGCTCTTTGAAATGGCGCAAGAACCGATTCAATACAGCCATCTGTCTTCGAGAAAATGGTTCGCGAAAGTCGGTTTTTTTCGTGCCAGTGTAAGTGCCACGTTTCGTGCCAACTTTTCTTTTTAATTTGGATACTGATTAAGAACGCAATTATGATGCTAAAATTATGAAAAAAATATGAATCGAAAGCTTGAACCTTAATGAACAAGATTCGGTTATAGATTTCCAAATTCGTATAAATTTTCAAATATTACGGGACAAAATGGCGGACGAAGGAGGGATCGGAAACGGTGTAAGTGCCAAAATAAACATAATTTTCAACAATATCGTGAAATTCCGATGGAAAAGATAGTAGAACAGTACGAACACTGGTCCGATTCATCGATATTAGATGTTTTTCATCAAACATCTCCAAAAAAACGTCAGCTCAGAGAAATAAACAACGGACACCGCGAAAAAAAACTTCCCTTCTGAACCAATATCATACTCATCCAACGAAATAAACACATAATTCAAAAATTGCAATATGAATTACAATTTTTTTTTCATTCGTAAGTGAATATTATGATATTCAAATTCCAATGTGGGCTTAATCTTTTCCATTTGAAGATCATCAACTGTAATTCACTGACACTCGGTAATTCATATTTTTTAGTTTGTTGATTCTCACGATTATAAATTATGAAATACTTTCGGTAAATCTGATTCTGATAATAACTAAGATTGAAGAAAATAATATTACGCGTTCAGAATATTGATTTTGGTTGAAAAAAAAAAATCCGTTACATACACTGTGAGATGGTGCAGATGGTACCTACACCGTTTTGCCGTGCCAACTTTTTATATCATCGCGAATAAATTTTTGTCAGCCATATCGTTTTGCAAGGACGTGCGTACGGATTTTAGAAAATTTTATAAACAAAAAAACGTATTTTCGATTTTTTGGTACTTATACCGTTTTGCCGTGCCACCGTTCAACTCTACGTGTCTCGATGCTTTTTGTTCAACTGTGAAAACACCGGCCTTGATATCGCGTGTCTAATGGCATAAGGTCGTGAGCGCCAAAAACACGATTTTGGTGGCAAAAGGTCGTATAATTTTTTTTTCACTCCATTTGCTCTGAAAACGGCCAAAACGTATAGATTAATTGAAAGTACGAGATCGAAAAATGTAAGTGCAAAAGGTCATAAGTTTGGCGGATACGTCATTCTTTCATTACAATTTTTAAGGAAAAATAAAAAACAACGTAAAGGTAAAACGTCGTAAGCGCCTGTTTGATTTTTTATTCAATTTTTCATGATTTTTCCAAATAGTTGTAAAACTCGTAAAACGCAAAGATAAATTGAAAGAACGACCATTTAAAAAAATTCCATTTTGATTTTTTTTTCATGTCTCATCTTTTTTTTTAAATAGCTGTAAAAACTCGTAAAACGCTAAGATAAATTGAAAGAACGACCATTTAAAAAAATTCGATAAAAAATATTGGTAGTTAAAAGCAGAAGGTCGTAAGCGCCATTTTGATTTTTTTCAATTTTTCATGATTTTTCCAAATAGCTGTAAAAACTCGTGAAACGCGAAGAAAAGTCGAAATCGACGTCGTTTCGAAAAATTCGATAAAAGAAATCGCAGTTAAAAGCAGAAGGTCGTATCCGCCCAACTTACGACCTTTTGCACTTACATTTTTCGATCTCGTTTTGACAATTGATCTATACGTTTCGAACGTTTTCAGAGCGATTGGCGTGAAATATAGTATATTATGCGGCATGTCCGTAAAGTAACTGTTGTCGGGCGAAGTTATGTTTTTTGTACGCGCCGTTGGTTTTACCCGGCGAGCCTAAGGTAAAGCCAACGGAGAGTACTAAAAACAAAACCTTCGCCGAAAAGTTACTTTTCATAACACGTGCATGAAAAGTGGGGTATTGCATGACACTTTAGCGGGACGAAAGCGGCCAGTTGCATACCGGGATTGTAGGGTTACGTTTGCGCATGCGCAGTCCACAATTTTTTCACTTTCGTCCCTTGGGAGAAATTTAGTTCACTTTCGTCCCTGTTTCGCGGGACGAAACGACTGACACGAAGTTGGAGGTTATGTTATGATTGGTAGATTCTTATGTCCCGCTAGTGCCATGCAACCCCATCTTTTCATGTACTTATTATGAAAAATAATACTATTACGGACGCGCCCCATATGATATTTTTTCCGGCAAAGGCATGAAGAGTCACTTTGACGCCAGTTGAGGTACACACTACGGTCCTCATCAACTTTCGTTTAATATTTTTGTGTGGCAGCTCTGAGATGCGCAGTTCGTACCGCGCAACAGAAGTCAGGAACTGCGCATGACAACTACGCGACAAAATTTTTTTTGGCTAGCCATATAAAGTGCCACTGTATGGGCCGAAAACAGGCGTCAAAAAGTGACTTGTTCCTGCCTGTGCCGGAAACAAAAATTATACGACTTCATGCCATTATAAACAGCATAATGTCGTATAATGGCGCTTACGTCCTCATGTCATTAGACACGCGACATACGTTACCAATTTTTTGTTCATCGCCTACGTTAAGTTATCGACGTGGTAGGGGGTCTCCTGCTGTGTATAAATACGACGGATCGGACGAATTCTAACCAGAAACCTATTTCTAACGAAGTAAGTGGCTACCTTCAACATGAACAAGATCGTCTGCCTTCTTGTCGCCTCATTGGTGTGCGTGGGTGTTGCCAGCGGTAAGTTACAGACCAATAGCAGATGCTCGAACGTTCTATTTTCCAATACAATGAAACCTCACTTATACTTATTTCAATCGGGTACGCTAGAAAATACATACATAGAAGTGAGAATAACGTAAAAAAAACTAATTGAGAGTCAAGTGGTTCGATAGCTTCCACGTAAGCATTGCAATTATTCACACACATCATCAACAGGTGAAACAAAACCTGTTCTGTAGATAAACGTAGAAATATTTTTGCATCAAGGAGTAAAATATTCTGAGAATATCCCTAGTAGCAATGCCTGCACTGCAGATTCTTAGCCAAGAATCTGTCTGCGGTATTATCGCGGATCACCTGCAGATTCTTAGACCATATCACTGCATTTCCTCTGCCAGCACAATGCTTGCAGAATCTGCATAGAAGTACATGGCAAGAATCTGTGTGCGCACTGTCTGCATAATCTGCTTGAATTTGAATTAGCGAACATAACCTATACAACCGATAGTCGAAACGAGCGACATTGATCGATATCGACCGCGACTACGCTGACCATATCCAAGATGGCGAAGTGACAAGTACAACAAGCGTGCACGTTAGCGAGACGATGGCTCATATTCAGAGTGTAATGTCTCTATACTTTAGAAATAATGTGGTTTGTGTCGAAAAAATATAACATTGATGACAATATTAATGGGTATCAAGTCACAAATTAAGCTGTTTCTTGAGAAGAGAGTTGGAATGTGAACAGCTACTCAGAATCAGAGTATAATATTATACTCTGATTCTGAGGAGCTGTTCCCATCCCAGATGGGCACTAAATCGAACCTGAAGTGATCTGCGTAAGATCTGCGTAAGATTCTGCACTGCAGAATCTGATATCAGTCCCCGACTCAAATGGTGAAGTAGACCACTAGTGGTCTGCAGGAAGATCTGCAGCAGATCTGCAGTAAGACTGCAGGCAGACTTCAATCATTTTGCTACTAGGGATTCGAATTATTGATTTCAATTCCAACAGCCAAACTGGAACTCATGGTCGTACATCGAAAGCAATCAATTTTTTAAGTATTGTGTCTCGAAACATTTAACAGCATACTTATTTTGTTATGCCTACATTTTCGTATCACAGAAAGTGAAATTTAAAACCGTCAAATGGTACCGAAGTGGAAAATCGACCATTCGTCGAACTCATGTATATCAAGAGCAATCAACTTTTGAAGTGTTGTGTCACGAAATATCGCGTGTCTAATGACATAAGGACGTAAGCGCCATTATACGACGTTTTGCTGTTCATAATGGCATAAAGTCGTATGATTTTTTTTTTCACGCCAATCGCTCTGAAAACGTTCGAAACGTATAGATCAATTGAAATTACGAGATCGAAAAATGTAAGTGCAAAAGGTCGTGAGTTGGGCGGATACGACCTTCTGCTTTTAACTACCAATATTTTTTATCGAATTTTTAACTTCCCGTTTCTCTGTTTTCAGAGAAAAAAGGAAGTTATTGTGATCACCCCGAAAATGAAAATTTGAGTTTTCACTAAATCTTCACGTTTCGAGGTCCAAAGAATCACCTCCGACTATTTTCAGTTTGACGTTTGGGTGTGTGTATGTGTGTGTGTGTGTGTGTGTGTGTGCATGTGCGTGACCACATTTTTGTCCGCGCGATATCTCGAGAACGCGTGGTCGGATTTCGATCAACTTGGGCTCAATCGACGGGGCTTTTCTTAACTTAGAACTGATCAGATTTTGGCTTCGATCGGATTATTACTTTTTGAACTATTCAAATAACAAAATTCGAAAAAACACAACAAAAATATGACGATATCTTGAGAACGAATCAACGGATTTCAATTAAATTTGGTACCATATGATTTTTTTGATCGCTGATCACCAATCTGAAATCAGTTTTGCAAAATTTCCATTTGGCGTATTCGATATGCTGCAAAAAAACTAAAAACATTTAGATTTGGATGTAACTTAATACTCGTAGGTTTTTTGGGTCATTGATCACGATAGCGAAATTCAAAATGGAGAGTCCGATTTGCTGGGAAAAACACTAAAAGTATCGGAAATCTTACGGAAATTCGTACTCAAAGGTTTTTTGAACCGCTGATCAAGAATCTGAGGTCAGATTTACAAATTTCAAAATAGCTGAGAACAAAAGGAATAACGGAAAGTTCGAAGGCTGGCTCATAGTCAGCCCAAACCCGCTTGTTTTTAATTGTCGTTCTTGGAATTTATCTTTGCGTTTTACGAGTTTTTACAGCTATTTGAAAAAATCGTGAAAAATAAAAAAAAAATAAAAATGGCGCTCACGACCTTCTGCTTTTAACTACCAATATTTTTTATCGAATTTTTTTAAATGGTCGTATTTCCGATTTATCTTTGCGCTTCACGAATTTTTACAGCTATTTGGAAGAATTATTGAAAATCATGAAAAAAAATAATACGACGTTCTGCCTTTACGTTGTTTTTTATTTTTCCTTAAAAATTGTAATGCAAGAACGACGTATCCGCCAAACTTACGACCTTTTGCACCCAAATTGTTCGATCTCGTATTTTCAATTGATCTATACGTTTTGGCCGTTTTCAGAGCGAATGGCGTGAAAAAAAATTGTACGACCGTTTGCCACCAAAATCGTGTTTATGGCGCTTACGATCCTATGCCATTATAGACACGCGATATTTAACAGCACACTTAACATTTTGTAGCATGTATGTTCTGCAGGTGGTAAGATTCATTGAATCGTTAAAAATAAAAACTATGCGTACGTCAGCACGATATAGATAAAATTTGTTTTTCTGAACGTTACACGGGACAAAAAAAAGATGTAATTTCTACATCTTCGGTAGTAATTATTTGGACAGCATCTTTTTGGAGTTAAATCTACAGCAATTGCGTTGAGATTAATAAACCTTAACGCAATTGCTGTAGATTCAACTCCAAAACGATACTGTCCAAATAATTACTACCAAATAATTACTACTGAAAATGTAGAAATTACATCTTTTTTTCCGTGATGCTCTTTGTTTGGAACCATTTTATTCTCTACATTTTATGCTCCACGGAATGTTTAAACCATTTTCAACATGTTAGGTTCCACTCGATTCGTCGAGTATTGTCATGATATCCTGATTTTTGTTTCAGGAGTCACCCCACCCGTGGCTATCATCAGACGTAAGTTAAAGATACAGAGATTTTCGTTTATGACAGATATTCACTTGTTGTTCGAAGTTAGTTCAAGCGAGTCGAGCGCCGCGGAATGACGACTGAATCACAGTCCTCTTTACTTAAATTTCAGATGCCGTGAAAACTGTCCAAGCCCGACTGGCAGTACTTGCGAGTGGTGTTGAACAGATGTCCGCCGGTAAGTTCAAAACAATGGCACCCAATGAAGATACTCAAGTCCTGGTTCCTAAGACATGCGTCAAATATTGACAAAGTACAATAGTGCCATGATGTACCTATTTTATTTTGCAGATAGCGATTCCCAGCTGACCGGAGAAGACGCTAGTAAGTGATAAGTGGATACACTTACTTGAACAATTTATACGTCTACCAAAACGCTCGAATTATCTTTGTCTCCGTATTCTGGAAAATCATTCCGTTTGATATTCAGGACCTCTCTATTTCGATTTCAGAGACTGTGACGGGAGCCGGACTTTATCTCGCAATCACTGTAGTTTCTATCCTAGAGGGTCACGAGTGTGAGTTGAAGACGACTTTTACTCTTTAAAGATGTTTTTGTGATCTACTGTTCGCTTCACATATCAGGGTGAAGTCGAGAAATTGTTTTAATTGACCGAGATTGTCTATTTTGATTCTTCATATTTCATTATTTTTTTCACTTACTGCCCTTATATCATGCGTCAATCGGTGAATTTCCACTCTGTCATGATACGCCTATTCCATTTTCAGACAACAAAACACGAGTTGCTGCCAAATTCGCGAGTAAGTGACACTCATTCGAAAAATACATAAAGCCTAGCTTGATTTTCATCCAGCTGTTGTTAGAACTGAGTGAGAGTCGAAGGCGACTTGATCATAACCTCTGTATTCCAATTTCAGGATTTGTCACCCCAGTAAAAGTCAAAATGATAGCCTATACGAAAAGAACTGGAACGACAGCCGGACGTGAGTTGAAGACGATTGTGCCCATCTAGAATATCGCGCCTCAATTAACACTTGAAAATTGTCGAAAATATTGAGGTATCTTTTAATTTCCAGATAACAGCGATCAGATCAGACATGCTGTGACCAGAATTACTAAAGAATTCAACGAAATCAAAGTCGAAGTCAATGTGATTTTGAATGCTGCTTTGCTTGCCTATAGTAAGTTGGAAACAATCGTAGCATTAGAAATATAATTGTCATACTGAGATATATCGTTTGCTACAAACCGAATTCCAATGAGGCTTTCATAAATTGATCTATTTCCTTAGCCTCCAGTTAGGCAAACGTATTTGATACTCAACGTTCGATCCCTGATTTCAATTGTACCACCAGTTTAGTGCTGCTAAACTATGATCCTGAATATTTTGACTTTTTATATTATTTCCAACATCAACTAAAATATGATGTCAATGTGTTATGGTAATTACCATTGAATCGTACTTTCACTTTCTCAGGTACGAGATCTTTATACTTATAAATCCCATGCCAGTCCAGCTGAACCGAAACAGCGGAAGAGACTATTGGTGAGTGACATCGACAGTATCACCTGATACGAAAATGCTGAATATGTTTATTCACTAATTTTGGTGAATCTATTCGCAGGCCACTTCTTAGCAGCTATCGCGGAGCGGAATATTCGGAACCGCTTGTGCTAATCTAAAGAACTTTTTGTGGAAGAACGTAAATCATCTGCTGGACGAGAGACTACCACTTTCTTCCAGCACGTCTTCCAATAGATTACTGAATATGTATACACCAGTGAGAATAATGTAAAGCTGCATAAGATTGTGAGCAATAAAAACCAATTTCGAAAATATTCATTCGCTGTATCGTATAAATTTTCCATTTCCCAACACAGATTCCGAATACAAAAGAATAAAGACATTAAGAGGCCCTTATAAAAACGATTACTTTTTCCTTCCGAGTCACGTGACATGTGAAAGGTTTTTTTATTTGCAACACCTGCGTGAAAAGTTCGATTCCGTTCGGACCGCCAAACCGATGTGGATGAAATTTGCAAGGCCCACTGTTCTTCTTCCGAGGCTGTGCCAATTAAAGTTTTCAAACGTCGCTCGCTAACCATGTTTCAATACAAAATACCCGTGAGGAATATTACGATACAGATAATTAGTCACTGATTATCCGAAAATAGTGATTCAAAAA
>JAFFZH010005092.1:0-10427 GCA_018420115.1 Euura saliciscinereae
AAAAAAATTCGATAAAAAATATTGGTAGTTAAAAGCAGAAGGTCGTATCCTCCCAACTTACGACCTTTGCACTTACATTTTTCGATCTCGTAATTTCAATTGATCTATACGCTTCGAACGTTTTCAGAGCGATTGGCGTGAAAAAAAAAATTATACGACTTTACGCCCATTATAAACAGCGAAATGTCGTATAATGGCGATTACGTGCTTATGTCATTAGACACGCGACATACGTTATCAATGTTTTTTTCATCGCCTACGTTAAGTTATCGACGTGGTAGGGGGTCTCCTGCTGTGTATAAATACGACGGATCGGACGAATTCTAACCAGAAACCTATTTCTAACGAAGTAAGTGGCTACCTTCAACATGAACAAGATCGTCTGTCTTCTCGTCGCCTCATTGGTGTGCGTGGGTGTTGCCAGCTGCATCGGTAAGTTACAGACCAATAGCACATGCTCGAACGTTCTATTTCCCAATACAATGAAACCTCACTTATACTTATTTCAATCGGGTACGCTAGAAAATACATACATACAAGTGAGAATAACGTAAAAAAGAACTAATTGAGAGTCAAGTGGTTCGATAGCTTCCACGTCAGCATTGCAATTATTCACACACATCATCAACAGGTGAAAAAAACCTGTTCTGTAGATAAGAGTAGAAATATTTTTGCATCAAGGAGTAAATTATTCTCGATGCAACAAGGATACAATATTCAATCTAATTGTAAGAATATTTGAATTATTTATTTCATTTCCAAGAGCCAAACTGGAACTCATGGACGTATATCGAAACTCGAAAGCAATCAATTTTTGAAGTGTTGTGTCACGAAATATCGCGTGTCCAATGAAATAAGGACGTAAGCGCCATTATACGACGTTTTGCTGTTTATAATGGCATAAAGTCGTAAAAGAAATTTTTCACGTTAATCGCTCTGAAACCGTTCAAAACGTATCAATTAAAATTACGAGATGGAAAATGTAAGTGCAAAAGCTCGTAAGTTGGGCGGATACGACCTTCTGCTTTTAACTGCGATTTCTTTTATCGAATTTTTCGAAACGACGTCGATTTCAATTTTTCTTTGCGTTTCACGAGTTTTTACAGCTATTGAAAAAAATCATGTAAAATAATCAAATCAAAATGGCGCTTACGACCTTCTGCTTTTAACTACCAATATTTTTTATCGAATTTTTTTAAATGGTCCTTCTTTCAATTTATCTTTGCGTTTTACGAGTTTTTACAGCTATTTTAAAAAATCGTGAAAAATAAAAGAATCAAAATGGCGCTTACGACCTTCTGCTTTCAACCATCAATATTTTTTATCGAATTTTTTCGAATGGTCGTTCTTTCAATTTATCTTTGCTTTTTACGAGTTTTTGCAGCTATTTAAAAAAAAAATCGTGAAAAATAAAAAAATCGAAATGGCGCGTACGACCTTCTGCTTTTAACTACCAATATTTTTTATCGAATTTTTTTAAATGGTCGTTCTTTCAATTTATCTTTGCGTTTTACGAGTTTTTACAACTATTTGGCAAAATTATTAAAATTCATGAAAAAAATGGCGCGTACGACGTTTTGCCTTTACGTTGTTTTTTATTTTTCCTTATAAATTATAATGAAAGAACGACGTATCCGCCAAACTTATGACCTTTTGCACGTTTTTGCCGTTTTCAGAGCGAATGGCGTGGAAAAAATATATACGACCTTTCGCCACCAAAATCACGTTTTTGGCGCTTACGATCTTGTGCCATCCCTATTGAAAAAGATCCTGTAAAATATTACATGAAAAAGTACATAATAAATTTCATAAAGTTATGACTGGATTCCTGATACGAATTATCTGGTACTTTATCGTATGATTTTTGTTCTAACCATTATGTTGTACAAATACACATAATTTATTACCTTATTTATCGTAGGATGTTTTACATGATCAGATTTTATGATAGAAAAAAAAGGGGACACTCGAGTCGGGATCGAACCGTGGTCCTTCGAATTTGGAAGCAGTAACGCTACCGCATAAGCTTTGATATGATTGTGATTGATCTCAGTTTCTTCAAAGAAGTTGGAACTCGTAGAGCTAAAACTCATGTAAAACATCACACAATGAATCAGATGATAAATTATGTGTATTTGTACAACGTAATGGTCAGATTGAAAATCATGTGATAAAATACATAATAATTTACAACATTCTTAATTTACATGATAATTCATATCATGAATCCAGTCATAACTTCACGAAATTTATTATGTACTTTTTCATGTAATATTTTACAATATATTTTTCAGTAGGAATTAGACACGCGATATTTAACAGCACACTCAACATTTTGTAGCACGTATGTTCTGCAGGTGGTCAGATTCATTGAATCGTTAAAAATGAAAACTATGCGTACGTCGTCACGATATAGATAAAATGTGTTTCTTGAACGTTATGCTCTTTGTTTGGAACCATTTTATTCTCTACATTTTATGCTACACGAAATGTTCAAACCATTTTCAACATGTCAGGTTCCACTCGATTCGTCAAATATTGTCATGATATCCTGATTTTTGTTTCAGGAGTCGGCCGCGGCCGCCCATTCGAGCCTAACATGGTAATCAGAAGTAAGTTAAAGATACAGAGATTTTCGATAATGACAGATATTCACTTGTTGTTCGAATTCAGCTGAAGCCAGTCGAGCACCGCGGAATGACGACTTAATCACAGTCCTCTTTACTTAAATTTTAGATGCCCAGATACATCTCAAAGACCGACTGGAATACTATGCGGGAGCTATTAGACAGGTGTCCCCCAGTAAGTTCAAAACAATGTCACCCAATGAAGATATTCAAGTCATAGCTACTAAGATATGCGTCAAATATCGACAAAGTACAATAGTGTCATGATGTACCTATTTTATTTTCAGGTAGCGATATCCTGACCCTCGAAGACGCTAGTAAGTGATAAGTGGTACACTTACACTCACTTGACCAATTTATACGTCTACCAGAACGCTCGAATTATCTTTGTCTCCGTATTCTGGAAAATCATTCCATTTGATATTCAGGACCTCTCTATTCCTATTTCAGATGCTTTGACGAATGCCGGAATCTATGTCGAAAGGACTGTAGCTTCTATCATAGCGGGCAACGAGACCAGTGAGTTGAAGACGACGTTTACCCTTTGAAAATGTTTTTGAGATCTACTGTTCGCTTCACATATCCGGGTGAAGTCGAGAAATTGTTTTAATTGACCGAGATTTTCTATTTTGATTCTTCACATTTCATTATTTTTTTCACTTATTGCCATTATATCATGCGTCAATTGGTGAATTTCCACTCTGTCATTATACGCGTATTTTATTTTCAGGAACCAGAGAACAAATGGTGGCCGGATTCCGGAGTAAGTGACACTCATTCGAAAAATACATCAAGCCTAGCTTGATTTTCATCCAGCTGTTGTTAGGACTAAGTGCGAGTCGAAGACGACTTGATCATAACCTCGGAATTCAAATTTCAGATTTTGTCAACCCAGTAAGAACCAACGTGAAAGCCGATTTGGACAAAAGTGGAAGGACAGCCGAACGTGAGTTGAAGACGATTGTGCCCATCTATAATATCGCGCCACAATTAGCACTTGAAAATTGTCTGAATTATTGAGGTATCTTTTAATTTCCAGATAACAATCACCTCGGACTTAGACTACTGACATTTATTTATGAATGCGACTCAATAATCTCCCAAGCCGGTGCGCTTGTGGATAATACTTTAAGGCTTGTCGGTGGTAAGTTGGAAACAATCGTACCATTAGAAATAGAATTGTCATACTGAGATCTATCGTTTGCTACAAACCAAATTCCAATGTGGCTTTCATAAACTGATCTATTTCCTTAGCCTCCAGTTGGGCAAACGTATTTGATACTCAACATTCGATCCCTGATTTTAATTGTACCACCAGTTTAGTACTGCTAAACTACGATCCTGAATATTTTGACTTTTTATATTATTTCCAACATCAACTAAAATATGATTTCTTGAATTATACTTTTAATGTGTTCTCGTAATTGCCATTGAATCGTCATTTCACTTTCTCAGGTGGATTTCCATACTCATAAATCCCATGCCAGCCCAGCTGTACCGAAGCAGCGGGAGAGACTATTGGTGAGTGTCATCGACAGTATCTGCACCTGATACGAAGATGCTGAATATATTTAATCACTAATTTTGGTGAATCTATTCGCAGGCCACTTCTTAGCAGCTATCGCCGAGCGGAATATTCGGAACCGCTTCTGCTAATCTGAAGAACTTTTTGTGGAAGAACGTAAATCATCTGCTGGACGAGAGACTACCACTTTCTTCCAGCACGTCTTCCAATTGATCACTGAATATGTATATGTATATCAGTGAGAATAATGTAAAGCTGCATAAGATTGTGAGCAATAAAAATCAATTTCGAAAATATTCATGCGCTGTATCGTATAAATTTTCCATTTTCCAACACAGATTCCGAATACAAAAGAATAAAGACATTCAGAGGCCTTATAAAAACGATTACTTTTTCCTTCCGAGTCACGTGACATGTGAAAAGGTTTTTTTATTCGCAACACCTGCATGAAAAGTTTGATTCCGTTCGGACCGCTAAACCGATTTGGATGAAATTTGCAAGGCATACCGTTCTTATTCCGAGGCCGTGCCAATAAAGTTTTCAAACGCCGCTCGCTAACCATGCTTAAGTACAAAATACCGTGAGGAATATTACGATGCAGATAATTAGTCACTGATTATCCGAAAATAGTGATTTAAAAACCGAAGACGTTCAGAATGATATCCAAACGAGAAGAGTGGGTGCCTCGATCCCCCGTGCACCCCTTCCATGGTTAATGACATGACGTGATTTTTCCGCTCAAAATTGAGTCACCTTATGGCATCAAAGGACCTTCGATAATCTTCAGTCATTTCGTATCTAGATATGGTATAGAGGACATTTCAATGACGGGATTCGTTTACCTCGATTGTCGAGTCTGATATTGTATTCATATTGTATTGACGCAAGTACTTGAATCGTTAATTCGTGATCACTTCGGAATATTCAATGAAGTTTTATCATCGCCTCTCCCTTATTGATACAGTTGTGCAGCGTGGACTACGAATACCTAAATTCAAATATTATCGAATTATCAAACGAACTTACCTGTGAAGTTCGATCATAATTATATGATCGCCCCGTCCTCTAGATCACCAGGTAGATGTTTAAAGCATCTTACGACAACGGTTGTGAGAACATAAACGTAGGGGAGACCGGGGCAAAATGATCCCCCTAAGGGAAAAATGACTATATAGTCTAAACTATTTACTTAAAAAATTCGAAGATAGAGGGCATGGATTGTACCATCCTTCGGCTACATTGTTGAATTTTTTCAGATTTTATGACTTGCTACGATTGCGACAAATTTCGGAAAATTGCACCAGTGACAAAGGATCATTTTGCCCCATAGTGCGGGGCAAAATGATCCCTTAATTTCAATATAGAAAACTATGTATATCTGGGTTTAAAAGTTTGATATTTAGTACTACACTGTTTCTTCAAGCGAATTATTAATATTATGGTTTTTTTTTTGCACAGTTATGTATTCTTACAGTCGGTTCTTAGTTAGTTTTACAGAAATGGTTTTCCAACGCAAAATGATCACCATGACAGTGCATGATAGTGCATGATAGTGCATGATAGTGGTGATCATTTTGCCCCAAGTGCATAACCTAAACTAAATGTAATTTACGCCGCAAAAAAGTCCCGAAGGAAAAAAGTTTGCACACTGAATTGAAGCTATAGGTGTATCGTAATCTTTAGGTAATGTCGACATTTCGTTTATTAATTAGGTACAATGTTCACAGAGATCGACATATGGCAGTCGCCTTAGAACGTGAAGTCTCTGAAGTAGTTTTTCATAAGCACAATTACACGTAATACTTAAGTTTGCGTCCTTCTGTTTACATGCACTGTTTTCTACAACTACCACGCATATTATTCCGGCAACAATGAGTTTCCGAGCAACGCCAATCAGCTCAGAACCTAACATGATCGTTTTGCCCCGCGGGATCATCCCGAGTAGAAATTTCGGTCAGGCCACGATCAGGGCATGATCAAGCAAACCTTACCACCTGATCAGGTGCTTAATAGGCTGCCTGGTCAGGCCCTGATCAGTAATGTAACGCAAAATTCTAGGATTACGGCCAGGCCCTGATCAGGTTCTATAGCCAGGCTCTGATCAGTATTTTACAGCCAGGCCCTGATTAGGTTTGTTGATCAGGCCCCGATCAAGCTTCCTGATCAAGCTTCCTGATCAATCCCTGATCACGCCCTGACCATATTTGTGGATTTGTGTTTGTATCATCCGATGCTACAAAAATAATGATTGAATAAAAATTTTATGGGTTGAGTAAGCTGAACCACTCATACTCGGCCGCATACCAACGCTAGAACGCAATTTCACTTCAGAAAAACTTCGCATTGTTTCGACCTAACCGGGTTTCGATCCTGGACCTATCGCTCGCTCGCATTACTAATCGCACGCCCTACCTACTACGCCAAACTACTTATTTATAGATATTGTGAAAACTTTGATCTACTAATAATAAGAGCTTCGAATATACTTATCTAAATGATTATCCTGCGTGCTTCCGGCAGGTTAAAAGTGTACCAAATAATGGTTGATTCTTAATGAATCACACATTTCACACTGTGGCATGAAACCCGTAATAAAGACAGCCTGATAAAGACCTGATCCGGGGCGTGGCAGGCATGCCTGAGTAAGGGATGCCTGGCGCCAACCTTGCTGGCGGCCATACAGGCTTGCCTCAGTAGGAGATGCTTGATACCAACCTGAACAGGGACGCAATAGGCGCGCCGCACTTTCTAGTATCATGTACTCTAGAAGCCAATCTGACCAAGGGTCCAACAGGTAAACCTCGGTAATTGTTGCCTGATAGCATCCTGATCAGGGGCCGAACAGGCAAACCTTGGCAAGTGTTGCCCGATAGCATCGTGATCAGGGGCCAATCAGGCATACCTATGTATTTTTATTTTCATTTTATTTTGATGCATCTAACTTTTCAAGCCAATCCAGAATATAATACCTGGCCGTAAGCATTTGGCCGTGAACAAGGTCAATTTGAAAGTATCGATTTGGCGAATGAACAGGCATCTGTAATAGGTCTATTATAGAATTTAGTAGAAACCTCGGATTTCTGAGTCCATCCTACGGTTTTTCCAATTTCCGCTAAATCTAACCCTTTTCGAAAAGCGGCATGACGTGGAAGCATGCCTTGTGCTGTGTGCCTTGAAGACACTCGCGTCCAAGCCACTTCTGCCCAATACAGTTTTTACCCATCTACTGAGGGTTTGCGTTGTCACGCTTTATTGTGCGGTTTTCTAGTGCTTATGAATAATTTACCGATGTTACCTCGGATATTTTCAGTCTTCAAAATATAGATTCTTAATACAGATGCGACACAGATCTTTCGATTTTCGTCAAAGTTTGGTAGTAGTGGTTTTAGTACTGGTTGTACTCTGTTAGGACCAGATGTCTTTATTTTGTCTGTAATTCTTATCTCAATAATGTGAGTAAGTATCTTTATATTGTTCAATTCTATTTGGGCAAAGGTTTGCATTCCATGACCGGTAACTAATGCAAGTAAAGAAATTAGTTTCAGGGACAATTTTTCCAAAGTTAGGTTTTCGTTTGGGTATAGAGTAGCGATGTATGCCAATACAATACTGGGGTCCCAAGTTACCTCATATCTAGGTTTACTAGGATTAATGTTATGTAACCCCTTTCAAAATCTCGTAATGAACGGATGTTGGCCTAAATCTCCATTTCTAATCGGAGAAATAGCTGAACGAACGGAGTTTAGAGCCGTACAACAATCCCGAATCAAATTGACGGGTCAGAAACGTGATAATATCGGGTACAGTGCTATTAGAAATATATCGATGTTCCGAGCATTGCAAAACATATACCACTGCCTAAGTCCAGAATCGTATTGTCTCAGAGTTGATGATCATATTGATGCGAGAAAACACTTCATCCCAAAAAATGTCGCTAAAAGTTCGAAAATGTTGATGTGTTTCTGCTTTTGTAAATCATTCCAATAACCATGGGTCTTGTTATCTTTACACACGGCTCCCCAGCCAGACAACAACGCGTCAGTAAAAATTTTAAGATCAAAATTATTGAAACTGTTTAATGAATTTTTAGCAACGCAGATATTGTTTTTCCGAAGTCCTCTCTAAGATGAAAACGGATTTTCATTGTGGAATCATAATTTCCATCGGTGTGATTGAGGGCTAATAATTTAGCTTTTTCAAAAGATTTTGTATATGCCCAGCCGTAGGCGAACGCCGGACATGCTACTGTAATTTTTCCCAAAAAACTGGCGAAATCTCTGATCTTACAGGATGTTACAGTACTGATTCGTTTGATTCGTTCAAACAAATCTCGTCTTTTATCTGCAGTAATTTCAATAGTCATATTATCAGAGTTGAAAATTAAACCCAGAATTTTTTTTTACTGAGAGAGGGAATCAGCTGACTTTTCTCATCGTTAATCAGGAAACCTAGATTGAGTAGTAAATCTACAGTCTGAGACACATTGTGTTGACAGGATTGATAAGTGTTACCTATCAACAAAAAATCATGAATGTAAACGACTGACATGAGGCCTCTTTCCCTTAATTCATTCAGGACCGGTTTTAGTATATTTGTAAATACGTAGGGTGCTGTAGAAAGGCCAAAGGGTAAACAGGTGAACTCGTATATCTGATTATCGAAAAAAATCTCAAATATTTCCTGTGATCTGGGTGGATAGAAATAAGAAAATAGGCATTTCGTAGGTCTATCGTACTCATGTAACATTTATGAGATACGAGTCTCTTAGCAGTTCTGAAATCTTCCATTTTAAAATGCTGAGTAGCAACAGGCTTGTTCAGTTTCTTCAGGTTAAGTATAAAAACCTATACGAACCATTTGGTTTTGGGACAATTAAGAAATACACCTGATAAAAATTGTGTTGGAGTTGAGCTGCATTGAGTAATAGCTCCTGAATCTAACAATTTTTTAACAGAGATTGTGAAATTTTGTCTTTCATTGAGAGACCAACGTTGCTCAGCAGGTAGAGTTCTTTGAACTGGTGGAGTATGGAAAGGGATTTTATACCCGTCTATCCATGATAACAATTTTGTATCGTTGGAAATTGTTTCCCAGGCTGATTTAAAAAACCTTAATCTTTCAGCTGAATGACTCACGTGAGGTATCATTATTTCCTGCGCTGACTCTGAGATGATTGTCCTGTTCGGTCATTTTAGGCAGTCGTTTGTATATCCATTCTAATTATTTAACAATGAATTTGAAAAAGTGGAGTTGTACATAGAGAGATTAGAGCTATATTTCGAGGCAAATAGGAAGCGAGCAGAATTATTAACAAAAGTCAGCGCAGATACTTGTCAACGGATTAGAATCCTTTGCGCACCAGCAAAGCCAAAGGATAAAACATTCGACGAATTAGCGAGGGTACTAAAAGACCATCTGTGCCCCAAGCCGTCAGAAGCTATGGAACTACAGGGCGAAGTCCTGCTTGGATGGTCTATTCTAGTTCAATTCTAATCAAATGTTGGTTCATTTTTGGCTGAAACACAATTATCAAGATTTTTGTTAGACCATGTACAAACTTTTGTAAAACTGTCTTCAACTCATTAATTTTTATAATTTCCAAAATAATAATAATTATAATCATTATTATTATCATCAATTCAAGAATTCAAGAACTTTATCCGAGAACAACTGCGGAATATTTTACTCATCACGTAAATTTTTGAGTGCGTTCCGCTCAACTTTTATGTTTTTTATGCACTGTGTCTTACGTTCACGTTCCCGAAACAATTTAATTCTTCCAACCTCAGAAATTCTAGGTTTTTTACACTCAAAGTTATTCCCGTCATTGATATCAAATTTTTGTTTGCAACATAATTTGGATTGCTCCAAACTTAAAAAAAACCATGACACCAGAGGCGCATTCGCCTTGGGATCAAAGTGATTTTCATCATAATCATGTGCCAATCAAAATATGTCGAATAGCACCGCTCTGAGCGTGTATTCCTAACGACTGAGCAGTCTGAAGTTGGCGAAAACCAGGCGAATAAATAAACAACTGAAGTATCGATGAAGACTTTCGATTTTTTATTCTATCGTTCTTAGGTTCAATGTTTCAGACTTGAAACTCGATTGGTTCGAATATTAGAACCGATGAATAACTGAAATCAAACAACGAAGGCGAATGTGAACTGAAATTCAATTATCAACATTTCAAATTACAGCTGCGTTCGATTGTTTGGACTATCCGAATCTGATTTATCGACCGCGCAGCGTTTTGTATGACAAATTCGACT
>JAFFZH010005145.1:0-15554 GCA_018420115.1 Euura saliciscinereae
ATTAATTCACAGGTTGTAGTATAGTACAAGGTACATGTCAGAATTTCTTAGAATTTTTTAGTCTTGTTGCTCAGTGTTTTAAAAATCTTTGAAAGATTAATTGTTAAATAAACAATTGATAACAATTGTTTTTTTCAATTTTGTATTTTTTTCTCAATTCTATGAAGCTTTCCGCGTGAATCAAAAAAAGAAAATTGAATGTAACTTCATTTTTGGCGGAGTTATGAATTTTTGAAAAAAAAGGTTCTCTAATTTGTTACTGCAAATAAAAAATCGAATTTTGCATTATCAAAATCGGGCTTTGGCACAAAAATCTAACTCCCCCTACACAATCGACATGCAAAATTAAGAAAATATCTGAGAGGTGACTGATCCGCTTCACGTGGAATAGCCCTTTCGCAAAAAATCTGGGCGCACGTTTGCTCTTGAAGATATGTACTTCCGTGTACCTATGTATCTTTTTTCTCAAACCGAATTTTTTGTGATAATAATACAAACCTAACGTCTGTGTACCAAAATTGACCAACAATTTAATATCTTCCAGGTTGCATTTTTTATCACCAGTTTTTCTTTCATCAAATTAATAGAACTTTTATAAATATACTTTAAATTGATTGATTGATTTTATTTTTCACTCTTCTTATCGATAGACACTCCGTTCATAACCTTTTTTGTTTACTTTACCAGTTTCTGCTCTGAATATCAAATTGACATGGAGCTTTTTTTTTCTTGAATGCAAATCGGTGCCAATATTCTAGATTAACATTCAGACAGTTTTTAACTGAAATTCCGGACACTTGGACATCGAATTCCCAGAAAACTAAGATATCACTCTTCGAGCAGTTCAACTACATAACAACTAACCCTGATTTCGGGCTAGGCTCTTTGTATGCGATAGCGATTACAAGTCGTGTAGTGGAGGGATTTTGAATGCCCTACCTACCTACAATCCGTAGCCATGACCGTGGCTCTCCGTAGCCATAACAATATTCCAAGCGACGGTCTTACACAGAAAACACACACACATGGATCTTACACACGTGTGAATCTATTGGCTATTATCTTCACATGGCGCATTTCGTGTCAACTTGACCAGGCTATGACCTAGACTTATTTCCAATTCAATTTTTAGAGGAAGAGGGAGGGGGGGGGGGTTAGTAGCAATTCAAAAATTCCCCAAATTCTTTGGTTTTTCCATACTTTCTTATTCGGTACTTTTTCGTACGTTAAAACTCTTGTTATAATACTCATAACCTTTTCGAAACAACGTCATGATTATTCTTCGAATAAAAACCGGTACTTTTGCTTGAATGTAAGGAAGGATTTTCCACGATATTGAAAGCTTAGAAAATTTAGGTACTGATCATTTTCATTTTGATGCAAATTAAGAACAATTTTGCATCAAACAAAAAATATTTAGGGATAAACAGAAGACATTTCATAATTATTGATAGCAACCGATCAAATACCAAATATTCATAGAGGCATAGAGCCTGAAAAAATATAAATTAACCTTCCGGGAAGCTTTAAAACGCTTTCTGTTGAACACCAAGAATCAGACTATTCGCATTACGTGACATGAAAAATGATACGGACATAAAATGTGCCAAAAAGACCGAGCTTTTCTGCACAAATTGCACAATCTTTTCAAACTACACAGTTCTGGGATATGTTTGATAATGTAGAAAAAACCAATATATTATTCATTTGGACATCTTGGATTTTCCTGAACTTTTTACCAGTTTCAGGAAAATCGAAGGTGTCCAAATGAATAATATATTGTTTTTTCTTCTCTATTATCAAAAATATCTCAGAACTGTGTAGTTGGGAAAGATTGTGCAATTTTTTCGAAAAGTTCTGACTTTTTGGCACATTTTATGTCGCTATCATTTTTCGAAAAAAGTCAAAGCTCTTGAAGTTAGAGCCAGTTGAAAAAAGTCCGTTTCCGAAATTGATGAAAAATTGGAAAATTCAAAAAAAAAAAGGTGGCTGTATCGAAAAACGGCCGAACACGTGTTCACTCATTTTGATGGATAAATTGAGAAAAAAAATTGACATCAAGATCGGCAACGGTGACCCTCACCGATTACGTGAAATGCCATGGAACCCCCCATATGTATAATTAACTGTTATGATTTCGTGCGTGTGTATATGCCTCGGTTGATCGGTATGTAAATTGTGTGCATGAAATTGTTATTATTCATCACATCCGGCTTTGAATCGCGCGAGCCACTTGTAGGAATTCTGTGCACTGCAAGTGGTTCCTTTGGCTTTAATTTACTGATAGAAAAGAAAGACAGAATGATTCAGAAAATATTTTTGTATATAGAAATGCTAAGAAAATTGACAAAAAATAATTTTATTTTTATAAGTTCGCTAAAATTTACAAAAAATGAGTCTACTTGTAAGACGATCTCAACATTTCAGACAAATTATTGTATTCACTTTCAAAACCGTTTCTAGAACGACGGATTCGGGGAAAAAATTAATATATCTTTTATCATGTAAATGAAGTCGATAAGATATTTTTAGGAGATGAACAAAATACTTTACGAAATCAAGCCGAAAACGATAAAAGGAAATTGTTGATATTTCAAATTAATATATTTTAAACAGCCATTTCGTTGAAAAGATCTTTCGTTCGTTGGTTCAATCGTACGAAATCGACTGTGAATGATTAAACTCTGGAGAATTAGAATAACGAAGCTAAACCGTATTCCAACGAAATTACTTCATCTAAAATTGTCGTCTAAATGGAATCCTGCAATAAAAGCTTCGACTGTTGAGAATAATATTTGTGAAATTCGTCCATGAGCAGAAAGCGTGAGTAAAAATTTCGATTCCCATGGTCCGGAAAGAGCGAACTTGCGTTCCTTTTCATGGCAAAAATAAATTGACAGCAGATTTTTCTCCTCGTGGACACGTGCTGGGGATTCTTGACCGGAATTTCAGCGAAAATGAATTAGAAACGGTTTTTAAGTGTCTCAGTTCAGTGCGGTACAGTCTGTGAGCTACTTTCCGAAAGAGGACTGACATGAGTGAGTGCATGGTCCCTCGTACAAGAAGTGATTTAGTACTCTGGGACATATACCCAAATCCCAAATCCTGGACCCCGAGGTCTCGAGGTCCCGAAAAGGTCCCAAGGGATGTCCCATCCCGTGGTGGGATCGTTCGACACATGTAGAAACACTTGTTGCACGCGCTGAAAAGTCGGACCCCCCGTGGACACACGTGTCTCGCACACACCCTGAACCTCGGATAGTAAGTAAGTTTGGCATGTATAGGTAAGTGGTGGAGAAACTAACGACTTTAGACCCAGAAGTGCAGGGTGAGGACAAGGACTCGCCAAATAAGAGATAAAAAAAGAAATACCTAGTACGGAAGTAACGATTTCGCTACATGCTTTTCATGTGTCACGTTGGAATCTGTTCAGGAGAGTCAGAGAAAGATGATGAAATTGAAAAGCGGAATCTGAAGAAAACATAAAAATTGAAAACATAACTGGACTAATAATGAAGACTCGTGTATAGGCTTTTTAAATTCTTTGATAAGGAAACTAATGACGCATAGCGATTTCACTTTGGTCAACGTAAGTTGATTTAAAAAAACTCATATAAAATAACGTACAGTGATGAAAATTTGCTAAAATCTCATTTTTCATGCCTAATTGTCTAGGATGGAAATTGAACCCAGTCTTGCGTTCTAGGCTTACAAAACAAACTTGAAACCCTTTCTTGGAGACCCTCTTTTTTCGTATTCAAAGGTTCTAATCTTCGACTCAAAGATCCTATAACGAGGGGAAAAAACAACTGATTGATGGAATACCAATGAACGATGCGAGATCGAACACTCGATAAGTTTGGAAGAATACTTTTTCCAGTCTCGTTCGATTTTTCATCTACGTTCAATCGGGATAAAAAGCCGGAGAAAGACATGCAAAATTCGAATCCAGAACGCATCCGAAATGACGAAATAGTCAAACCAAAAGAAACAGAAACAGGTTAATTTTAAAAGTAGGCGAATACCAACCATGTCAAATTTAGTCCAAACCGGGTTCTTTTTTTCACACTTATTTACATCTAAATCAATGATGTGATGAAAAACGGGATGAGAACCTTTTGTTCGCGCTTGAAGGTTACCACAGAATTTTGAAAGGAGTAAAAAAAAAAAAAAATCGGAAAGTTGACAAAATTCACATAGAACGTATTGAACATTTTTTCGATTACACTTACGTTCTAGCCTGCGGTGTGCGGTCCCTCTGTCTCCGGTTTTTGAACCAATTTGATACCTGGGTGAGTGTGAGTCCGGTTTTTTTGGCAAGATTCTTCTTCTCATCGGGTGTCGGGTACCGATTTCTCATATAGCACTCCTTCAAGGCGTTCCTCGATCGTTCTTTGAAGCAATAAACGGTCTCTTCGCCGTCCCATATCGTCTTTGGTAGCGGATACTTTTTTCTAAGTCGATATTTATCCACGGCGCCCAGTGGCCGACCGCGAATCTTCTCCGCCTCGCGATAATGAGACTTGAACCACATCTGCTGCAGCTCAGGGTGCCGTCGTGGCGAGAAGGGGTGCCCTTCCAGAATCGAGTATAACTCGTGGTACGCACCCCGGTGGAAAGCGACCGCCGCTCTGGCCATCAGAACACTTTCACCACCTCGCAGAAGCTCGCCGGGCGGCAGGGACCACAGAAACCTGTTGAAAATTGTTATCATTTTCATCCAAAATCAACTTAAAATTATGAAAATTGAGCTCGCAAATCGGTTAAAACCGTGATTTATTTCGAGAGACGGCAAGAATATGCAGAAACCTGATTAAATCTGTGCAAGAAATTCCTTGTAAGCGATTTAATTGATCAAGCGCAGATAATATATGAAATAATACAATAATTATTGATACCAATCACTGAATTGAGAATAACCGGTTAACAGACACTGAGAATCTGCCTAAAAATGGCCTAAATTTCATAGAAATTTGACAATTTTGTACAAAAATTGGTCGAAGGATTTTTAAATAGGTTGGAAAGTTATTCAAAATCGATTTGCTCAATGAGAAGTTGAGAAATCAGTGAAAAACTGATGTGTCACAATGGCATTTTTATCCGAACAGGGGCCGTTGGAAAATCGGAAGCACGAGTTTCTGATATCAAAACTGAATCGGTGTTTCGGACTGATGAGACTGCAGAAACTCCAAATTCGAAATTTGTTCATTTCAGACGCAGCCACGGAATAAAAGCAAAAATCTTGCCTATTAGATTGTTAAGTCGATTTTTTCAAGCAAACTTGTGTGCACAATCAGCTTTTGCCGTAAAATTGATGAATAAAGTTAATTCTGAGGCAGGAATGTTGCGGTTTCCGACTGGAATTAAAAGAAAGAATCTATAGTAAAAAATCCTCAAAATGCTGTGAGAACATTCTTCAGAAAATCGGTAACTTGAGTTGTTTATCATAATCTGCATATTCAGAATCAGCGGTTTTGGACGCGGTTATTGTTGCGCAATATCATTCGCAAGGTGGAAGAAATATTATGAAAGCTTACAGCGTTATTTGTACGCATTATCAATGGACCCGACCGAATGCAAACAAAAGACTGCTCGAAAATATTCCTCAACCAATCGATCGCACAAGTTCTTCAATGATCCTTCTGATACGAAATTTGACGAAGTTGATGTGGGTGAACAGAATTTATGCACTAATCGGTGAATCGTAAATCAATTCGTTAGTCTAAATTGCCTATGCCTATTGTCTTTTTGTGTGGAAACATCAAGAGAATCGACAGAGTCTCGCGCCAAATACATTAAAAAAAGATAGTAAACAACTTCCATTAAAAATTGGTAGCATAAACTCTTTGGGTTTATGACAATGCAGAATTATACAATTTTATAGTCGCATGACTTGAAATACTGAAGGAAAGATTTACAGATATGGAATAGTTTCAACGTATCATTCTGAAAAGCTATAAACAAAATTGACCAGCGAATACAAAAAATGTGTCCACGCGACGGATCGACTGCTCGAGATCATCAACGAACCAAAAATCGGTCAAGCTATGTGAGAACACAGAATTTTAACTCAGGGTCTAATTAATTATGGAAAAAGTATGTTAAAAATCGGTATGTTGGGTTGAAAAACGAACCTCGTGAGCCTGTCGATGTCCTGGCTCTGCGACAGTGCTTCGCACATGCAAGAAATTTGTTCCGGAGTGAAATTATTGGTATTATTATTGAGAGCGATGCCACTGGAGCCGTTAACGTTGTTGGAACCGCATGAGGAAAGCTCCTGCGGATATTGAGGGCTGCCATTAGCGTTTGGTGTCAAAGTCTGAGGATGCGGATGCGGATGATGATGAAGAGGTAGTCCGGTCATGGCCGATGAACCGTTGTAAGATGTTCCAACAGACACTGCGACGCCTGTGATTGTCGTGCTACCACGATGCACCGATCCCATTTGACTATTGCATTCACTACTAGGCGAGGACAACTGGTCCGAACTATCGGACATTCTAGACAAGATCTTGAAAACGTCTTCTCCAACCTCCAACCCCCGCCGACCCACCCTTTCCAACAATTTGAAATCAACCCCAATCAAAACCATTCGAATGGATTTCAATATTCGGTCAGGAACATGGCCTGGGACATGATCCTCGATTGTTTATATACTTGGACGTCTCGTCTTGTAATGCTATTGCATCAGGTTTTTTTTTTTGTAGTTTTTTTTTTCCTAGAGATTACGAAACTTTCACAACTATTTATGCCACAAATAGTAGTTTATATCGTCATGATAAGTCAAAACAACTGTTCACATAAACTAGCAGCTCACGTATTTGGGATCATCGAAGACATAAGGTGCAGCTTCGATTCGCTCCATTCATTTTAAAAACTATGAATCCACACCAAGCACTAGTTTTGATACAATGTCTATGATAACAGCTATTCACAGTGAATAATAGTTCCAACTATCTTCTTCCGCACAACAATGCGACCAATTTCAATGAACGATGATTGATTGCCAAGTGCGACAGCATTACTTGTCAAATTGAATAGTATTTTATGTGTTTATGGAGATGGTGCACAGTCATTCCAACTATTGTTGACTTGATTGTCGTACGTTTTATTTTGTGTATCGTCAATTGATATTTACAACCCACCACAGATCAGTTGATCGATAATAATTGATGATTATGTTGACACTGAATAGGTAGCCTCATATAGTGAGATTTGATTTTATTGGTTATCTTGAAGTGCAACTAATTCCGCTGCACACGGATTGCCAATCTGCGTAGAACAATTGGCGTACACTAATGAATTACGCTCTGCATATTCGATGACAATCTGAACGGTTGTAACAACGCACTTCATTCATGCGCA
The DNA here is from genome assembly GCA_018420115.1 of Euura saliciscinereae. Classification (NCBI taxonomy): domain Eukaryota; kingdom Metazoa; phylum Arthropoda; class Insecta; order Hymenoptera; family Tenthredinidae; genus Euura; species Euura saliciscinereae. Next base: position 7,366 of record JAFFZH010005145.1, read on the forward strand.
ACTATACGACTGGTTGTAGTTTCATGTTATTACAAGGATTGCCGAACCGAAAAATCTTGTATTATTCTTTTTGTGCTCAAGTGTCAGTACAATTGTTTCCGACGGAAATAACGCAGTTCTTTCATCATCTGAATTTAAAAAAACAACGGTCCGAAACAACAGAACTACTATTCGAAAACTATAACACACTTTGTTTTTGAAAAGATCTCCAACAATCAAGACCACTGTTATAATTATACATTATTCCGTCGATCCACTCGATTTATTGCACATAATTATACTATACAAATAATTCCAGTATTCACCACCGCATAGTTCTAATCACTACAACTATTGCGCACAAATAATCATCGTCTCAACCACTGTATAAACGATATGATCATCCACAATTTTTTTTTTATGGCACAATTTCGGTGTCGTTTATAAAAAGTTGTATTATCTCATAGTTTATAATAATTGTTTTTTTGTTATTTCCGTCTCCATTTGAACTATTTCTTTTTTCTCTCTTTCTTTCTTTTTTTGGTTTCGGTCAAACTAATAAGCTCACCGAGGTGCCAGGGAGGCCACGGAGTGACCCAAGTCACCGAGTTAGTAGTAGCTAGGTAACTGAACACGAACACGAAACGGAACTAAACGAAACGGCGCGTCGTAATGCAATGGAGAGCGAGAGAAGCGCGTAGGCAGAGTGTTTCTCTCTCTCTCTCTCTCTCATTCTCTCTCGGATTTCTTCTTCTTCCAATTCGTTTTTTTCCTCCTCCCCTCTGCCCCTCTCATGGTTCCCTTTTTTTTCCTCTTTTTCTCGACGAAGCAGAGCCACTATACCCCAGCCAGGCCAACGCGTGTTCCCATTGGTAGCGAGGCGGGATTCCGCCGATTGCCATTGGATGAAATTTAGGGCGTCCAACCCCTTTCGCAAATCACCCCTCTGTACAGAGAATCTGTCCCTCTATTCCTCTCTCTTTCTCTCGGACTCCGGACTGTGCAGGATCAAGGATAGATAATGAAAACGGGGATTCACACCTGGGTGTTCCTCTCTCGTTCTCGTTATCTCTCTTCATTTGACTGTGCGCCTTTGAACCCATCGCATATTGCGCCCAACTTCAGACGATTTTAAATTGAAGTCTCGCGATCCACTTCTTGCTTCACGATTACACTCTTTTTGATATTTCTTTGTTCCGATTCCTGAAATCAAATTCAAACTTCCGTTGCGCGCCTAACTTCGGACTCCAAGATGTCTGGATCGCCTGCTTGCATTTATTTTTTGATTTTGATTTCAAGATTCGAATTCGAATTATATTGAATTGCTTCCGGATTCACTAGATTTTAGCCATGATCATGAATTCATATATCGACATGTGGCGATAGAAGATAATAGATATTTATGTGCTTTTGCGGGGTTAAAAATGATTTGAAGGTATTTTGTAACGTGGATAAACGACTTCATTTATCCATTCATTCATTCTTTGATTCATTCAAGATCGCTGCACACCGTATGTATGTATGTATACGTACTACCGCAATACGTAATGTCAATTCGTCTGCGTTTTACACACATGAATCATATTATTGGGTATTACAGCTATACATAGCCTGGTGTATACTTACATGCTTGAGTTGTTATCGGGATTAAATGAAAACAAGGTGTTGGCTGACCGATGGGTAGTTAGTTGACACTAGCCTGTTTCCGGTGTGAGAGTTTCTGTTTCTCATTCTGTTTCCGTTACTTTCCTTTGCTTTTTTTTATTTATTTCCTTCTTTTTGCTTCTCTTCTTTTGCCACCCCTTCTCGCCTCAACGAAAATTAACATATATACTATTTCAAAAAATCCAAGATCTACACTTTACATAGAATGATATTATGTGTATCTAATATATTTTTTACGACACAGGCATTAAAAAGTCACTTTTTGACACCTGTTTTCGTTCCGGCAAGTGGCACTTTATACCGCTAAGTTCAAAGTTGCGGAATAAAGACTTTATACCGCAGTTACCCCCTCTCTACTACCTTTTACAGCAGCTTCTATACGCAGTTCGTGCGGAACTCAACTGGCGTCAAAGTGACTATTAATGCCTTTTCCGTAAAAAATATTGTATGGGGCGCGCGCAGAAAGTAACTGTTCAGCAAGGTTATATTTTTAGTACTCGCCGTGGCTTTACAAGGCTCGCCAGGTAAAACCAACGGCTCGTACGAAAAACATAACTTTGCCGAATAAACAGTTACTTTCTGCGCGTGCCACATTTGATATAATTAAAGGATATCCTACCAATGATTTCACACAATTCCACATCCAGCTGTGCTTCAAATACTCAAGTATTTTGAAGTATTTGACATAACTTATTCACATGAATCTACCAACAGTTCTCGATAACTTTCCTTAATTCTACGGACGATGTATTTTACATGATTCTACCTGTACGATTTCATATGATTTCACAATTTGACATAGTACTAAGTACTTTATTGTTTGGTACATTTATGATAGTCGTTGCAATTCTACAATTCATTTCACCTCAATCGAGGCAAATCTTTATTGTTAAACATAAGATATCCATAATTCTATACACCAGTCTACATAATAACATGTATGATTCAATTTCAGTAAACATGCCCGAAAAGCCGAAATTTTGTAAAAATAAATATAAAATTCTATAAAATTGTGTCGCGAAATTATCCTGTGATAAAATTATACGAAAATATATGCGTGTAACGTTATATAATATTCTATTATTATACATATCACGTGCCTAGTGGCAAAAGGCCGTAAGCGCCATTATACGACTTTTTTCCATTTCTAATGGCAAAAGGGCGAACTATTTTTTTACAGGATTTCGACTGAAAACGTTCGATTCCGTTGGAATAAAATCAATTTATGTATGCATTGTCACTACTCTTACCCATTTCCAAAGGAAAATCAAATTAAGGAACTGAAATTGAAAACAAAAATTATTCCCCCTTATGCCATTAGCCAGCCGTCCAAAATGACAAAAATTCGAACAAAATTTCTTTCCGTCAATCGCTCCGAAAACACTCGAAACGCGCGAAGATCTATTGAAATTTTCAACTCTTGAACATTCATGCAAAAAGTCAAAATTGTCGAGAAAAAAAAAATTATTCGCCTTTACGCCATTAGCCAACCTAGCGAAACGGTAAAACGGCGAATAATTTTTTTTTTTATTCATTCTTTTCTCCGGATGTTCTTCTTCTTCTCGAATGGATCAAAGTGGTGATAAAGCATGAATAAATTGATTTTATTGGAACGGCCTCTAAAATTTTTGATCGTGAAATTTATTTCCTATAGGGTGGCACTTACGACTTTTTGCATGAATTTTTCAGAACTTGGAAATTTTAATAGATCTTCGCGTTTCGAATGTTTTCGCAGCGATTGACTAGAAATGGTTTTTTTTTCGCCTTTTTCTCGTTTCGGTCGGCTGGCTAATGGCAATAAGGGCGAATAATTTTTTTTTTCGCCGCAGTTTGGACTTTTTGCATGAATGTTCAGAAGTGAAAAATTTCAATAGATCTTCGCGTTCCGGGTGTTTTCGAAGCGATTGACGAAAAAAATTTCTCACACCCGGACGCAAAATGCCACTTTCCACACCTCTTGAGCGGGCGCGAAACAGATCTTTTCGGCCCTCGGGCGGAAAAGTCCTTCGCGCCCGCCCACTTGGTCTGAAAAGAGGCATTTTTCCAGACCACGTGTTGAGAAAAAAAATCGTGTGCATCACGGGCACAAAGCTATTTTGGCGAGTGTGATGCAGCATACTAGCCTTCGGCTCGTGCTGCAAATTTCACACTTGAAAAATAGTTCTTTGCGCCCTTGATACACACTGTAGGGGAGACCGGGGCTAGTTGTCACACGGGTCAGTTGTCACAGTGTCCATATCTCCACCGCTAGATAACAGATCGAACGGTGCTATAGATCAAAGTTGTAGTTCTATTAAATTGAATATCGCATCATATTCGGCCTCGCAGTGATCGATAAACTGAAATCGGACCTGAAAAGTAATTATTTTCTATCTTCTAATATGTTTTTTCTCATTTTCTAGACTGCCTTGAGAAATTTTGCTACACCATATTCGGAAAATATTCTGAACGCTTTCATTTGATGTACATATTGTTGATATTTGAATGGCGGGTCAGCAAGATGTGCAAATTTTTAAACAAAATAGCGGGTTGGGGCAGGTTGTCACAAAATTATTGGGGCAAGTTGTCACGTGTAAAAACTCACCCCATTTTGACTTGACCATGGTTTTTTGAGTTGAGGTCAACTTTCTCAAGATTCTCGGAGTCTGGGTGGGATTTCGCATGGTTTGCGGGGTATTCGGAGTCTAGGTTGACTGTTTCGTGGTTTCCAGGAGACAATACAATGAAACCCGTTTTCGCCATTTAAAATACTCGGGACAACTTACCTCGGGGTCTGTGACAACTTGCCCCGAGGCGGGGTAAGTTGTCACACTCCGCGAATTTTTTTGAAAATTCGAAAAAACCTACTCAGACTTGCTTGAGAATAACCAAAAATCTTCTGTAGGTGCGCAAAGGATGCATCTACAATCCCCTATCTCAAGATTTGCGAAAAAAAAATTTGGAAAAATTCTAAAAATCAGAGAGTAAAAAGTGTGACAACTAGCCCCGGTCTCCCCTACTATTGTTTGTTCGCCCTTTTGCCACCAAAATCGAATTTTTGGCGCTGACGACCCTTCGCCATTAAACACGCCATATACAGTCTTTTAAAATTTGAAAAAATTATATATAATATAGAAAAAAAAAAAGTTTTTTGTACAGTTTCATAAATTCAGATCAAATTTTGGAAGATTGTTTCATTACATAATCTATAAGGACAAATTCGAGATAGCATTTTGTAGAATTGAATCTATAATTTCTCCGATTCCATTATAATTTTACGTGAATAGGTACCGAAATTACGAACTGCTTATTACCAAAGTAATGAAAAATTCGTTTTCTCTATTTTTAATTTTCGCAGATGCGTCTCATTGTTATTATGGAGTCTGTCTTAGCCTACCGGCGAGTTCTAAATAGCAGCAGCAGCTAACCGTGCAGCTGATGGCTGATCGGCGGAGTGTTGCGTAGATCAATGAAAATTAAGTCTAAAGAGTGAAGAACTCAATCGTCACTAGTGTCTGGCTTTCAGGCTTTGGTACGCCCAAAACTGACAAGAGCATGATCAGCTTCTACAGCCAAGCTATACGCTGCACCCTGCAGCCTTTTGCGGTGGTTCATCTGGACGCGTCCTTTATTTGCCCTCCTAAATATAGGATGCATGTTCTCTCTGTGTGATTTCTACACGGAGGGGTTCATGCACGTGTGAAAAAACAAAATTGAATAAAATAGTAAGCCGGATGAGGGATGGATACCTATCCAACGCAACGCCGTTATAACGCCGGGGCGGCGCCTTTGGGTCGTTGAGCGTCGCGATGGCGTCTCCTACTTCGATTTGGTGTCGTATGTCCGCCAAGCCGCCATTTTACTCCTCATCCTCATCCTCATCCTCGTCCTCGTCCTCGTCCTTATCCTCATCCACTTCGAGCAGCTGAGGTAGGCAGAGGGAGACCCTGGAGAATAAGGGAGGATGACCTCTTTATTAAGCCCTTAAGGTAGGATTACGCCTACTTTTGACCCCCTTTAATACGCGTCCCTCTGCACTTCTCTGTATTTCGTTCTTTTTACGTCCCTCACTCTTACTCAGAACTCTTTTCACTTTTGATAGAACATTTTCAATTAGAAACGTTTCATTTGGCCGCCCTTCAAGAGTGCGCTACTTGAGACAGTCCACTTTCATAGGCAATCCCGTATGGCAAGTTTTATGCTTTTGTTTAATTCGCAAGATCTGCTCCAGCTTTCATAAGCGATTAATCGATCAGATTATTAGTATCTATAAAAGATAATGTAGATTGATCTCGAAAAAAAGTAGAATTGCAGCAGAAAAGGTAGGGTTTTTTTTTGGATTTGAAGATAACATGTCTGGATGACTGGATGTTGTCACATTTGGACAACTTTTATACTACTTTCATGCTTTCGACATCGTCGTAATAATTTACATCCATTAGATGATTGGCTTTACCAATGGCTCGCATTTTTTTCCATTTTGATCTTACATTGAATCTATAGATTATTTAGCTATAGCTATTGAGTGGTACTTCACCTACAGAATGTCAGACGACGATTTGACATGAAATGATTCTGAACGATTCTATCACACGATTTTATACGAGTTTATATATAACATTATATGATTTTACACGATTCTACAGAATCTCAGATACAGAGTCAGAGGTGATTTCTAAGATAATACTGATACTGCGTTTCATATATATCTACATCATAATGAGTTTATCAATCAATGAATTTTATGAGATTTTTCATAAATATAATTATTACACGACTTACGCAATTTCAATGAAACATATTTGACAAGGAAAGCAGAAGGTCGTAGCCACGAGTTCTGTATCTTACATTTTACGGGAAGCTGCTTTAAAAACTGCTGAAACACAGAGGAACATCAAAATCACCTGTAAGGTTTGAAAAATTTCAGAAATGAAAGCGAAGAGTCGTAAACGTCGTGTTGCTTTTTTTTTGCTTTTGGATTCTTCGTGCAATAAAACCATGAAAACTGAAACTGAAACGCGAAGATGGGTTGAAAAAAAGAAGGTTTCAAAAACTTTGGAAGAAAATGACCGAAGGTGAAAGTAGAAGGTAGTCGTAACCACCAATTATTTTTCACAATCCATATCTCCTCGTTGATTTCGATTTAACTACGGAAATCGATGATTTTTTTAGCTTGCCGAAAAAAAGATTAGCAGTTACGATCTTCTGCCTTTACGTTTTCCGTTGTTGGGTTGAATTTTTTTTCAGATTTTCACATTTACAAAGGCCAGAAAGTCGTATGATGTCACTTACGACTATCTGGAATTAGTCAACCAGATTATTTTTATTCCCACGACGTTCTGATTTTGAAATGACAAAATTTCAATTTCAACGTTTTCGAACGCATTTTAAAGTTGTTCGCATGAATAAATATTAAAAAAAATAATCATTCGACCTTTTATAATATAATTATATAATGCCACTTACAACCCTAGAGCCAATTTAAACCCGTTATATGATTCTTCATCATTTTCGATTATTCTATAGAGACGTCTGTATGTACAAGTGGCGCCGCAAAATTGCCTTCATTGCGACAAAAGTGATTCAAAAGCGATTGGATCATCCTTGTGTGTCGATCAATTAAAATGATCTTCAATATGATATTTGATGTACTTCTGCCAGTACACTCACAGTTTCTATACCTGAATGATCGCACATGATCCTTTATCCGATTTGAATTACATTACGTTATTTGACACATGATTTGATCCCCCAAGTTGATGCGTTTTTGGATGACATTCTACTCAATCTTTGATAAATTGAGTAATTTCATGGGCTTCTACATTTGATGAGACATGGCAGGAATTCTACATTCTGTAATTAATCCTACATGTGATACTTGACGATATTCTTCGTGATTTTTTTGTATCCGAGAAAATTCTAAAGAGTTTTTCGTAATTTCAACTGTTTCCATATTGATTCTCTTCATTTTCCCATTTTCTATTAGCTTTCTTACCTTTACCTGACTTTCCTCATCGACTTGAAATACTGGATTTCGTAGGTCCAAACGTGTATTTCGTACCCGTATACAATCCGGGTGCAATGCTGTGATCCTATCCAATGCGGATGTAATACACTGTTAAAAATTTCTGTTGCAAATTTACAACAAATGTATAGGAAGCAATATTCGGACTCGGTATTTCAAATTTACTACACATTTTGTTAGTATTTTTTGAGGTCTTGTTTCGCATATTTACTATACTATTGTTGTAAAGTCATCAGCCATGAGTGAAGTAATTCAATATAACGGATTAGCATTATTAAATTGATGAATAGCAATTTCGATGTTCGAATGTATGAGAATTTTTATTGCACTGTAAAAAGTGTTTATTGGAAATTCACTGAAATTTACTATACTAGTTGAGTAACTTTGTAGCGAATGTACCTTAACACTGTACATGAACAAAAATATGTTAAAAGAAAAGTTTTTTTTAATCAATTTTAGGCATTATTATTGACTGCCAACGATGTTTCGACAGCTTACGATTACCCTAAACATATGAAAACGCAGATTTTTTGTCCGAAAA